>JAOBRG010259983.1:0-16431 GCA_027574985.1 Umimayanthus nakama | reverse complement strand
ACATTGATTTTGGAACAAAACTGAGATTTATTAACCCATTTCCACATGTATCGCTGAAAACCAACATGTGTTTCTATGAATTATACATTAATTTTCGAATTGTTTCAAAAACTGGGAGATTTTGACAAAAACAGGAAGACCGGGAGAATGCACCAAAAAACGGGAGACTCCCGGGAAAAACGGGAGGGTTGGAATGTCTGCATTTGTCACTCACAGTGTCAACGTATGGCATGGTTTGACCCTTCTCACCCGCCTCGTTAGACCGTAATAATGAGCTCAAATACCAGCAAATTGGCAATGATTGAAAACGCGGCAAGTTGTTAATAGAAAACATACTGAAGGCAGGGTCACACTGATTCAACTCCAAGGTTTGGCCAAAACCGTGTACGCATGCGCACAACCAGCTTAACTAGGCAAAAAAAGCTGGCTGTGCGCATGCGCATATATGCGTACATGGTTTTGGCCAAACCTTGGAGTTGAATCAGTGTGACCCTGCATTAAGTATGTTTTTTTAGTTGTTAATGTTATCTTCCGAAAAAAGGCTGTTGTTCAGAACATTGGGCAAGTACCCTTTTACAAAATAACACAAGTGACACTAGTAATACAAAGAAATAAAAACACTTTGCGATAGAGATTTTTATGGGAAAAATCGCGAACTCTTACACGAAGTAGTCACCGAATTAATGCACCTTTCCCTGAGAGCGCTCGGAGACTGAGTACTAGTAACTTCAAAAATATGGCGGACCAAGGTGAAGAGGTTGACGAAACTTCAGCTTCAACAACCTACACTCTCGATCATTTTGCCGAGGTTGAAGAAGTGGTGACGATAATAGAGTCAGTGGAAACCATTTGCCATGACTACAGCTTAATGGAAGCAGCCGTAGAGCGTTTTACAGGTAAAACTAAGTGAAGTGTTGTGTCTGCAACAGCTGTGCCGTGGGTTATAACAATCATGGCTAATCAGCCTTGCGCCACTTTGACTTTATCACCGGTACTGGTGTCGTGAAAATTGTTGCAAGAATGTGCAAGTCTCACTAGTCTCTTTCTGATCTTAAGTACGAAAGATACCATGTTTGTGATCTAGGCTGTAAAAATAGATTTTTGGGAGCAGACGATTTTGTTTACTTTATCAGTTTATGACAATTGGTGGAAGAGAATATGTACTCACATAAACTTACATGTTTGAATTTGAAACCTTTTTCAGTTCATCATTAGCAGGTCAGGGTCGTAACCAGGGTCAGGCAGGGGGGGCAAATGCCCCCCTAAATTTTGGACCAGAAGTAATTTTTTGTATGTTTTGTCTCAAAAGGAGCTAAAAAGTGTCTGTAACACATTTTCGTTTCTTGAAATTGCCCCCCCCCCCCTAGAGTTTGTGTCTGGCTACGGCCCTGCAGGTCATTGGTATACATGTACCATGAAGGGAACTCCCATACCAAGGAAGTAGCGTTGAGTGCCCCCATGTTAATGGTCAATATTGTAGGTTATACATGTGCATACAACAGCTTACGGTGTTGAAAAAAATGTCCACATATTTTGTGTAACATTGAATCTTTTAGGTGTGCCCTGTGACAGCTAAAAGGTTGACTAACGAAAAACCATGTGAATTACACTTTTTAAAAATCCCAAAACATGTTTATAGGTTTGGTTGTCTTTTTGTTAGTGATATATTTTTTGTTTTGGTGTTTGAGATTATTATGACATGAACACAAACACCATGACAAACTTATAGAAGCATGATCAGAAGTTCAACAGTATTTTTTTTCAGTATTCATTTATTGCCATTAGTTAACATTGTAATATTTTGCATTCCATTCATTGACTTTGAAATGGCGAGGATGTCTGATAGGAAGCCTATGGCTTATTTTCAAGAAATCAGACACCCTCAGTCTACAGTAGTTCAGTTATATTTTAAAATAGAGTGTAAAGATGGCTTACACAATTAATAACTTTTTACTGGAAGTATATTATATATTGTAGACACATGACCAGAAGTATAGCAGGTAAAACTACTGGAAGTATATTATAAATTGTAGACACATGACCAGAAGTACGTCAGGTAAAACTACTGAAAATATATCATATTTTGAAACATGTACTTTTATGGACCATGATAGACTATCTCTCCAGGGAGTATCTTCAATGCAAAAGTGTGGCCATTTAGCACACATAAGTGTCTGCTGTGAAGAAATGTGTATTTATCTAGTGATGTTTCCATGTCATGCAGTGATTTTGGACAAATACCAAGAACAACCTCATCTTCTTGATCCACACCTAGGTAAGCATTGGAGAAAAAGAATACATGTAGCATGGGTTTCTTGCATTGCAGAACTCTACTGATTACTTATAAATAAAAGTGTCTCCTACATGTACAATGTACATGTAGATCCCTACAGATGCCTCTAGGAGTTGCTATAGTAAACAATCCCACCTAACCTTGAAGCAAAGCCAACAGCAAACTCATAACCAAACTCCTCTCATCTCTCAGGGAGGGAAATGCCTGGATACAAGGTTAACTGTCAGCTGGTATACCTTATTACCTAAAATGTTGATTTCTCATAGGTGTATTTAACACAGAAGCATATTCAAGATTGAAGTAGGCCATATTTTCAGTTTTAGAATTTTTTAAAACATGATATTGAAGGTATCATTTGTTTTCCAAGAAAATTAGTGCAAGAAGATGAAACAATGTGAATGTGTTTGATAAAATGAGATGGAGGCTGAGGTAGATGCTGACCTAGATATGGAAGAAATCACCTGACAGTGACATTTCAAAACAGGTCAAACCTCAAAATTATATTAGATAAACAAAGACTGTTAAGAGTATGAAATACTGCAGATTCCTTTTTTTGTCTGTGTTTTTGAAATGTTTTAAATACAGTAGAGAAAATAACTGCTGTAGTGGTTGGTACTCCACAAGAATAGGGCTGTCAAAAATATCACACTTAGAAGATTCCTGTGTAGTAGTATAAATGCAAATTTGTCAAAGTTGCATTAATTTCATGACATACATGTGAGTTTTAGGTAACATTTTAAGGCATACTATATTGTATATTGATAACAGATTATCATACTAATCAATGACAACAGTGTGCATGTGCAAGGAGTTTTCAGGCCTCCAATAAAAACTAGTATTGAGTGACTAGACCAACAGCTTCAAGAACTACTGTTCAAAGATTACAGTAAGTGACTGTTGCAAGAAGGCTATACAAAGATAGGGACAGAACTAGGTACTTTGCAGCTAGAAGTCAGTGATCTTCTTGAACTAGCTGCACTAACCTCACATACATGTATACATACTCCTTGATTTAACAGAAATGTACATCTAGTTTAAATTTTGGCTTACTGAGGCCTGAGATAATACCAGTCCTCTGTTAGCTGTGGTTATGTTTGGAGTACACAACATTACAATGACTTAAAGTTATTTCAAAGTTTGTTGAGCCAACAAAAAACTCACCACAACGCTCACAATAATGTGGTTGATTTTGATAGCAGGCCATAAGCAGTTGGGGCTGTGAACAGTTGCTAGACTGTGCACTTGTCTGATACAAGCACTCTATAACTTTGAGTTTCACTTAACTTTTTCTCTTATTTGCTCAACTATTATGTACATTACTTTTCCTATAATTTAGTTTTAATAATAATAGCACTGTGACAATGATAAATAAAAAGTGAAGTCTTGACCCACTTCTCAACCCATGATGGTTAATGTTGTTAGTATGATAACCTTTTTCACTTTAGTTACTATACAATGTAGCTCTATAATCATGCAGTGCAAGACAATTGCTTGGTGAGTGTGCTGTGGAAAGGACTGTTAGTATCAATGCTAGTATTGCCAACTGAATAAACTTGTATTGAAATTTTAAACAGAAAGCTTGGTACAGAAACTGCAAAAGATTGTGCGAGATCCTAACAACTCACCAAAAGTTGTCCATCAAGCCTTTAAATACTTCTACTTGGTTACAAAGGTAATGTGTTTTGTTGCTTAGCTGCTTGTTTGTACTGTTGCTTCAGATAGATAGCATGCCTATTCTGTTGAATGCGAATGAGCTCTCATCTGGAGTTCACCAGCATTCTAACTAAAGTGTAGCTAAGGAACGCAAAAGGGTGCTCAATCAATTGTGCACAAAAATATAGAAAATATTAAGTGAAAACCTAAATGAAAACACCTCTGCACTTTATTACGATTTATTCATGTAACATTAATTTGTTAACTTCATTACAATTGATTATTACATTATCAGAAACTCCAAGAAAGGGTTGTGATACAAAAACAACAGGGTGCTGCACAAAAGGAAATGGCAGTATCCTCACAATGTGACCTAGCTGGAACACTTTCCACACTACTCGTTAAACTGCTCGAAAAGTCCTTGAATTTAGTTAAAAAAATATACGCTAATACAAAGTTCTCTAAGACAACACAGTGGATCATTTTGCCTTTTACTTACTCAAAATTTACCAGAAGTTTCTTATTTGAAATTGCACATGTATTAGACATTTTAATAAACAAAATACATTGTATGCTTGCGCGAGTGTGTTGCTTCTCAGTGCTAACTTGATGCTGGTTTCATAGGATAACCTGAATTATTACTGAGAAAAAAATTTCTTGTATGTATACTTAATCTTGACACATAAAGGGAACCAAAGCCACTCAAGTCCTAGACTCATTGCTACCACACGTGAGGTTGAAAAGAAGTTGGACTTGTTTGCTACATTTGCGAGTAAAGACAGAGTGGTCAGCTCTTGCTATACTGTACATTTGCAGTCCCAAGCAATGTGCCTAGATATTACACAGGGGCTCTCCCTTTTCCATGACAATTTTTTGAAATAATATTTTATAAACACTGTTAGAAATGTCTTTGGAGCAGAAAATGATGCCTTTTCCTGCCCACTTTTTCCAAAACTGCCGACCCCCCCCTAATAAATTTCTCTGATACAAGTCCTATAATTTATTTAAAAAAAACTAAAAAACTTTGAGGTTTAAGATCAAAGCAAATGTTGTTTACAATGTAAAGTGTAGTCTTAAATCTTAAGTTTACAACTTGGCTGTGTTAAGTCTGATCAAGCCCAATATCACTGGAAAAATAATATTCTTTGTACTTTTGTAGGTGCGGGGTGCCAAGTACATTGTGAGGTTGTTCACTCACGAGGTGGCAGACCTTGAACCAGTTTTGGCCATGCTGACTCAGCAGGATTCACAAGATCATGATGTAAGGGGTTTGAAGGTGTTAGCAAAAGAACAAGACAATGTGTACACTATCACTTGTTGTCCACCAAGGGCAGCAAGTTAGACTGCACTAACATGTATTTATCGCAAAGATGATCCCTAGTTGACTTAAGGCCTGGTTAAACTAGGATACATGTAGTGTGCTACATTTTAGCTGAAATGTCGTCAGCATGTGTCCAGGGGTGGCTAAACATGCAAACTACAATCAAGTGACATGTAGGGATACAAGAAATGTTTCTGATGTTTCCCAGAAACATTTTTTGTGTCTCGGCTACAAATTTTGTCATGTGCTACCATGTTTCTGCGGTGGCTAAACAAAGAAACATTCAGGATACATTTAGCATGCGACAATGTAGCACGCTACATGTATCCTAGTTTAGCCAGGCCTTAAGTTACACACGGACCTGTCTTCTGCCAATTGGTTCAAATTTAATTTTGGTCAGCATTCCATAAACAGAAAAGGAATAAGCAAATGACATTGGCCTTCTTTTCACAGACTTGGGAAACCCGATATATACTGCTTCTCTGGCTGTCAATCATTTGCTTAGTTCCATTTGACATGGCCAGGTTTGATGGGATTGGTGGTTCAGAAAAAGGTTCCATTACTGCTGAAAGACAACGGCCTGTTGTTGACCGGATTATTGAAACAGCAAAGGTTTGTCAAAACAAATACACCCTAATCCCTTGCTCTGAAAGTTTCTAACTGACGAAAGACCAGTAAGCTCTGTTTATAGTCTATACTGACACATTTGTTACTGTTTGTACAGAACAATCAAAATTTTGCCTTTTGATTTATTGCAGTAATGTTGGCGTTGTGTTCATGGATTTGTTGACCACCAGCTGTTGATTTGTCTTTTCAATTCATCAGTACCAGTAGAGGTGACAACACACATACATGTACAACATGTAGCAAATACAAGAATGAAGCCTAGCACTTGTCATATTCGAGCTGTACACCATTTTGATGTACCTATTACATTAGGTAACTGAAATAAAAAGTAAGGTTTTAGTTCCTCCAAATAGGTCCATTTAGATACTGACACTAATGTGTTGTTGAATTGTGTCAATGGTATATATCTAGTCAATAGTACCTGCTTTTGCTGTGTTAAACTCTGTTAGTGTTTACTAGGGTCAGTTGTGGTTCGTTAATGCCTGTACTTAATAACATTCCCTTCCTTAGCTGTATCTGTCCGTACCAGACAAGTCAAGAGATGCTGCTGCCTCTGTTCTCTCTAAGTGAGTAGTTATTTTTGACCTTTAAGTGTTGCTTACTCTTTCAGGCGATAGTCATTCCGTATTGCCTGTGTGTTGTTTTACCATATCAAAGTTCTTTTCTGGGCAAAGTCTTTCATCTGGTTCCCAATCGAGACTATAATTATTTGTTCACATGATAATCAAGATTTTTTGATACTCGAAATCTCTTTCTGGAATGATTTCATCTTTAGTTAGTAGATTAAATATAGATTGTCAAACCCAGTTTAACCAGGAAACAAAATTGAACCAGGAAAATCCAGTTGAACCAGGAACACCCAGCTGAACCAGGAAAACCGGACTGAACCATGAAACCCAATTGATTGAGGAAGCCAAGTTGAACAAGGAAACCTAGCCGATCCTGGAAAATCCAGGTGAACCAGGAAACCTATGTCAACCAGGAAAACACAGTTAAACAAGGAAACTCTATTCATTTAGGAAACCGAAACCAAGTTGAATGAGGAAACCCAGCTGAACCAGGAAAACCGGGTTGAACCCAGAAACCTGGTTTTTTTTAGGAAACCCAGTTGTTTGAGGAAACCCAGTTGAAGCAGGAAAACCCAGTTGAACTAATGTATGAAAACCCAGAGCTCTGAAGTAGGAAAACCAGTTTAATCAAGGAAACCAGTCAAACAGGGACACTCAGTTCAGCCAGGAAAACCCATTTTGAACAAGGGGACCCATTTTAATCAGGGAAAACCCTATTGAACCAGGAAAGATAAACCCAGTTGAAATGATCGGGAAAACCAGTTGAACCAGGAAAACCAGTTGTACAGGAGACCCCAGTTGAACCAGGAAAAACCATTTGAGCAAGGAAACCCATTTTAACCAGAGAAACCCCGGTTGAATCAGGATACCCCAGTTGAACAAGGAAAACTAATTGAACGAAGAAAACATACATGCACGTGTAGTTAAACCAGGAAAATTAGGAAAACTTGGTTGAGCCAGTAAACCCTGGTTAAAACTGGCAAACTAATGAATCTGGAAATCCTAGTTCATCTTGGGCACATTGTTAAAACTTTTCAGCCACAGAAAACGTCCGTAAATCTGCTTAAATTTTGCTTGTGAACCTGGCCTGGTTGTTGGAAAGTGGATTGGTGTAACACAGGGTCAGCAGTTTTAACTTCCTTAAAAGATTCATACAAGTTATCATTTCTTGTTTACATATATTAAGTGGATTTTCACAGAGTGTTTCGGTATATTCTATGAAGATCGAACAAGAGTTAAAGAAACTTTCAAACAACTGGGCCAAGGAAATCCTGGAACAATCCGTGTCATGGGCATGACCATCTATAGGTTAAGTGCACAACATATCTTTTGGTGTGCGAATCCTTTGAAATATGAGTTCATATGATTGATTCTGTAATTGCCAGTAGTTTATTGACATCTCCGAATAACTCCTTATAACTTGAACCATTTACCAATTCCACTTAAAGTTGAGTTGGGAGTCAACTCTTTTCTCATTACTACTTATTACTGCAACGTATTGCATACAGGTTTGTCTCCAGACCTGATGTAAAAAAGCTGAAACTTGCAGACTTCCTTGACTGGTGTTTGGTTGTCTTAACTAAATCTGATGGTATGTAAGCTTTGCTACAAAGATTTTCGGATTGAAAAATGTGTAAACTAGCCGCCTGAAGGAAGAGTAACTTGTAGTACTTTGGAGTTCTATCTTTAGTTAAAACTTAAACCCTTTTAGACCAGTAGCAGTCCATCTGCACAACTTTACCATGTCAATTTACATGTAAATCTTTGCACCAACAGATTCCAAACCTCTAACCGCTCGTCATGATTTCCTATGTTAAAGTTCATAATTCACCTATGAAGGTTATTAAAAATGCGTAAGGTTTTTTTGGCTGGTTTTAGAACAAAACAAAACAAAATTAAACGTTTTCGACCATTTAGTCATCTTCAGAGTTAAAACACTAAAATTCAAAAGCTTTGACTTGTTTAAAAAGGGTTAACTGTTTTGCATGTCAAGTGATGCCAATTCCCTTAGTCTAAAACGTTTAGTTTTGTATTAAAAATATCCAAAGAAACATTTTTAGCATCCTATGATTTTGTTTGAATTTAAAGTTCTTGAGGAGGACGTGCTTCGGCTTAGAAACATATTAATATAACCCTACTACCTCAAACCAGGTGGTCGACATCACCCTAAGATAGTTTTTAGGCGAGTCCTGTCTACCAGGTAACCAACATAAACAATGTTGGAAAGATTTGCTTTCCATAGACTAAGTGAGTTTAATTTTTGAATAGAAAAACTGGGTATGTACTAAGATATCGGTAGTGGTACTTAAGCTGGTGGCGTTTGATTTATAAATGTTACACAATTAAGACTTCAAACTATGGTGTTGATTCTAATGTGGTTTTTCTTGCCTAAACGAAGGTGAAAACATTTATGGAATGATGAAGCTGACAGGAATTCTAACAACACTGGTACGTTTGGCTTTCTTGAACTTGATTTAATTTAATTTAATTTAATAGTTTATTGATAATGTCTATTAACGAAACTGTGCACATTGAAGTGATCAAAAAACCCAGTATATAGATATTAACTGATCAATATGAAGCCGTTAGAAAGATCTTAACTGATACAGAAATCGTTTTTCCAGGGCAATCAACCTTTTTCTTTCTTCACTCGTCCATGGGACAAGTGTAAGTTCTGAGTTTTACACTGTATTTGTCCATAAGCAATTTTCACTTATCCAAAGAAAATACTTTTACACATATTTGCTAAAACTTTTGAAAAAATCATGTCACAATATTGCTATTACCTGTCGAAAGCATATACACCAATTAAAAAAGACTTTCAAAGCAGCCATTTTAGCTGTGATTGTTTCCCTTGGTTACAAACTCAGATTGAACGATGCATCAATTCTGCTCGTCCATACGGACAAGTCATTCAGCAAAATTGGTTGTCCAGAGCTAAAGTAACTCATCTCAGACGACCAGACGAGTGAAAGTTGATTGCCCTGTTTTCGAAAATTTCAAGCAATGAAAGTGAAGTCCGAGCATTTTGGGATCCATGAAGGAAAGACGTTGTTTGGAAACTGCACCTGTGTTCCACCTGGGAAGACTTACTGTGCGCTGAATAACGTTTTTTGGCCCTTGGGGTGTGTGCTTACTTATCAAAGTCGGGTGCTTTAATATCAAAGTCAGGTGCTTATTAAGGTTTTGCACTTAATTGAATAAGTACAATACTACTTTTCTTTACAGGCTTTGCTATTTAAGCATGGGAAAAGGGATGACTTGCTTGCGTATGGTAAGAGGAAGTTTCCCAGTCTTGGCTTCTCTGTTACTCCTGTAGTTCAGAATTCATACGGTAGTAAGAAATTTAAACGGAGGTTGTTAAATGGCAGATGTCTCAGTATACATTGCAATGTGACATTTAAGTTTGACAGTAAAGTTAATGATTAGCTTTTGGGAAAATGACTTGTACTGCTTTAATTACATACTCTTCTTTTCAATTTAAAAAAAAATAGCTATTAAATGATTTAAAAACACATAACAGTAATGGAATGTTGCAATACAATTTAATTGGTGTCAACTCGTACAACAGTGTGGAAACTGTGTACGGGTGAGAGATAAACGTAGCTTCAACGATTGGTTTTGAACAATACAATAGGTATAGATGAGCCAATAGTTAAATGGATATATATCGATGCAAAATAATAAAGTTGAAGTAGTTTGATATTATTTCCCATTACAACTAGAACTACAATGATCTTAATGAGTTGCCCTTGACAGTCTGCAGTGCAATGGAATGTAATAAAGTGTTTTATAGTGTTGCATGGCTAAAGTGTAGAGTGGTGTGGCATGGTGTGAACTTGGGTTGATAGCCAACTTTGCCACACGCCAGCTATCGTTTTGTTTTACTGTAGCTGCTCTCGATATTGCCAGGTTTCGCAATACGTACATTATCCATATAAAGCATAAAGTATTGGAATTTTTCTTTTTGTAGCACCCATTGTAATTGAACAAGTGTGTGTCCGTCGAATCTCAGAAACCAATAACACATTGCTGAGGAAACTAAACATCAAATTAATTCAGGTACAGCATTGCACTGTGTTATGCACCTTTTAGTGTTAAGACGAGGACTGGTGAAAGGGTCCACTGGGCAAATATGGCTCATTTGATTTGTTTGTAAAATTTGTGTTCAATATCTCCATCCTGGATAAAGATGCATTCGGTAATTTTAAGTCACTTTGACCAGCAGAGCTACAAATACTTGTCAAAATGGGCTAAATAGCTGGTCTGGCAATAGTGAGCAAATACCCCACAGCCGTTTTGATATTGATGGGTGCAGTCTTTTTGTTCTTTGTGGGCAGGAATTCATAGTTTTGCAAGCAAATTTAACACAAGAATGGAGTCACCGAGCTTGTTTGTGTGTAAATTTCGGTTTAATGCCAAGAACAGGATGCGTTTGAAACCCTGTCAATTTGTAGTGGAAACAAAGTTGAAAGAATGAGATTGCTTAGGCTGGGAGGTTAAATTTTTAACACCAGCTTTATGTATACCAAAAACTGACTGCAATCTTCAAAAACAAACATGTATAAGCTTTATAAATGTGCTTCTTTTGAAAGTTCAACAACCAAGAAAAATAAAACTTTAAACTAGTTTAATTCTTTTAGTACTTTGAGTATTCCCAATGCAAATCTTGACGATGAAATCAGTAATGTTGTTCTTTAAAAAGAGTATTTAGTATCTTCATCTGTTATTGAAAGTCGTTTTTGGTATTAATGTTTGTATTTTGTTTCAGCGTATCGGCTTAACTTTCTTAAAGCCACGCGTTGCATCATGGAGGTTAGCATTTCTCTTTCTTCTTCATCATGATTCTTGTATGCTTAACACGTTTTTTGTTTTACTACTAAAAGGAAGCATCTACCTGGATTGTAAAAAGACTGGTTTCTTTTTTGCGATGAGAGACTTGAATAGCGTTTATTATTTTTCAACAAAAATGATGAACTTGAATAGTTCCGCTATAGCTTCTCTAAGAGCGACAACTTTGAGTTTGTGAAATTTAAAACACATTCCAACAGATTTTGTGTTAAATACTGGAACATTGGAATTGTTAATCCATTTGAGATCAAGCGTCCTTATTAACAATAGTGATGATAGAACTGCTTACTTGTATAGCGTTGTTTCTATTGCTATCCATGCAATGATGCTGTTGGTTTACGATTATTACAATACTAAGGATACAACGCATGATTAATGATGTATTTAGTATGTTCTTCCGTTAATGGAAACCTGTGAAGTAAGTGAAAAAGAAAAGAGATTTTTTACTATTTCTCTAAATATGTCTTCCCCACATCCAAGTCGTTGTTGCAAACTTTTAACAAAGGTTGAGAGAGGGTTCTGGTATCTTGTAAATACGATGCCAAATTGTTCGTTTTTGTTTCATGTTCCAATGCTACAGGTATCAACGGGGGAGCCGATCTCTCATGCAGAATTTGACAAACCCATTCTCGACAACAATACAAAAGGTAAAAAAAGCAATTTAACAAAAAGAAAATGTCCTGGAGAATTTATGAGACTTCGAGTTTTTGCAAACTTCAGCAAAAGATTGAACAAGGGTTCAGTTCCCAAATACTTGCATAGTTTTGTGACGATATTATTTATTCCTTCAAAACCGAGCAAGAAACAAAGAAAACGCGTGCTCGTACGATTCATTTTTTTCTGGATTAAAACAACATTGGGGGAAAATCTGATGTGGTCATGAAAGAACGTAATTGTGTTGGTAAATTTCGGTATACAGCATCTAGGAGTTGCCGGAACTTACCTTCTTTCTGGCAACTCTTGAAAAGCTGCACTTCAACTTTCCAGATTTAAACCGTTATAAACCCCTAAAACAATCACTGATCTTTGTACTGATTCCTGTAGAACGTCTCGAAGTTACAATAAAGGTTTATTCTTGTTATGTATTGTAACTTCCTTAGAGTTAACTTTCTTTTACTGCGATCGAGGAACACCTATATTTCTATTTGTTGTGATTTCAAAACAACATGGAAATCTGCTGAAAGGTTGTTAAAAATATTCCAAGAAAGCTCTTGATTAGCCAAAAGTCTGAATAATCAAGGTCCTTGCGTATACGATTAGATTTAGGGTTTGCACTGAGTGGAATGTCTGGAGCTTCAAAGACCAGTTTACCAGACCTAAACACCTTGTTTATCCGTGTTGAGCCCCAAATAACTTGTCTAGTTTGTGCCTGTACAACACATTTACACAGACGCTGTAACACAGTCCCAAGCGTTTTCAAAAAACTTAGTTCTTAAAACTTTTCTTAGTCCATTTCTTTCCTGCAAGTTTGTGTATTGAAAAATCAAAAATTTAGACACATTTTTGTCTTTGCACAGGACAACAGTGACACGTCTGGACAGACTGAGGTTTGTATTCCTCGTCGCCATCTCTCGTTTCTTGATGGAAGTATATCGGGATGTTAAACCCAAAATATTTTAATGTAATCGTTGAAATTCAAATATACATATTTGTCACTCTTGTATTATTACCATACAGGTCACGTTTGGGTAAAAATAAAGTCAAGGATGTCGCTCTATAATAACTTCAATCAAAAAAAATTTTTGTCCTTGCTCAGTATTCTGCAACAATCGGCATTGCACATTTTCCTTAATAGCTCAAAACTGTATTTTTTTTGGCGAAATGTTTTACAATCTTTGGCTGTTGTAAATATATTTTTTTATTTACTTTGAAGGATGAAGAATACGATGTTCCAGAACAAATTGAAGATGTCATAGGTAAGAAACGAATTACCAAAATGTTGTTGTTTTTTGCTTTGGTTTTCTCTTTGGAAAAAAAAGAAGTAAATTCTCTAACAAGGTTTTTCCACCCGTTAACCGCCCACATCAAAATCCAAAACCTCTGTTATGACACCCAAAGTTAAGAATATTCTAGAAAGAAAAAAAACTTGAAGGAGATAACAAAGAGCGATGAACAAGAACAGATAGTACACAACGGCAATTCAGACAAATTAATTTTAGTGCGGTTATTGTCGTGATTGATAGTCAATGATAAACCTGTGAGAAAAGTGACTAAAGTTTTTCCTTCAAAGAATAAGTTGATCAAATTGTTTAAAACTGGTTAAATATAACTTAGGTTTCTAAGTTTGTTATAAATTTCCCTGCTAACAGGGGTCTCTCAGGCGGTGAAAAAATGAGATACAGGAGAGACCAATGCTGGCCACCGGCAAGTTCTTTGATGTACCGTCATCCGCAATTTTGGATGAAACCAAACCGGTTTGAAACACCGTTTTTCGTAACCCTGATAACGCACTGATTGCGCATGTCCAGATTTGTTGACTGCTGGAGTCATTGCGAACCCACGTTACAAAACCGCAATGGCGTCTTTCCTTGAAAACGTCATTCGTTGCCATGAGACGCCGGCGCATGATAAATAGGATTCTTGCCGGGGGCCGGCAGAGGTCTCTCTCCTCTCTCTCGCTTTCTCGCCGCCTGAGAGACCTCTGTTAGCAGGGAAGTTTTAAATGAATTTTAGCCCAGAATTCTAAGGGGAGAGTTTGTAGAATTACGTAAGATTTGACATTTTATCTTTTATAATTGATGACTGACATTTTTAGTAATAAAAGTTACTGAAACCAGTAATGGCACGTGAGTAATAAAACGTAAAGAAAGTGTAAGAAATCCGTTTTTGATCAGATGTTTATCTTCATCAAGTCGCAAGTGTTTGACGCTTGCAGCTTGTGTGCTAGGTAATTGTGGGAAGAACGGAAAAATCACATTTTTGCTTTTCTTGACGTTTGTCAAGTTTGGCACATAAGTTCCAAAAATAAAATATTAGGTTTCAAAACAATTTGAAAAAGGCGGTCTGACGTAATTGGGCCTTTTACTTAGGGCAGGTGATCTTTTGACTTTTGAAAAAGTTCTTCATGTTTTTTTCAATTCGTGTTTTCTATATAACTGTATTTCTTATCAATTTAAGGCCACTGCAGCAGATTTGAAGACATTCTAAACTATCTAATCTCATCACAAAAAAGCTTGTTAGTGGTTTTCCATTCTGTCGTTCCATTCGTTTTCATTCTAACTGTGGAATTGACTAGGTAGTGTTACCTTCAAAAAATAATTGAAATAGTTATTGGATTAATAGAATGTAAGTGAAAATCGGTTGGGACCCGATTCCCGCTCTGGGCAGCAAATATTGTGTAAGAAAGCGAAACACTAATGGCATAGAGAAAAGTTTCTCCATCAGTATGGAATTGAAACCTCAAATTTTTCATCCATTCTGTCATTTGTTTTATGATGCAACACATACATGCATATTGGTTTTCATCACAAACATTTTCATTTCTGTAGAACAACTGCTTAGCGGTTTGAAAGACAAGGACACAGTGGTGAGATGGTCAGCTGCTAAAGGGTAAAGATACAATGTTACCCTTAATTATTGGTTTTGTGTATGTTTTGTGGAACACTGTAACAAGAGATGCCGAGTCATCGCGTAAAGGACGGAGGATTTTCTCAGTTCAACCTGCAGAAGACAAAAGCACAAACATGACAATTCTTGCTATAACTATCGCTGACTAAAGCAAATTTACGTGTTATTCATGATAGTTTTGTGCATCGAACGACTCAGCAGTCAGTGGTTTCCAACAATTGTCAGACGTTGAAAGCAGAAAAACTTGAAGCAATCGTGTTGTGTTTTACTATCTACAACTCCAAACTTTTTTTTGCAGTAAGTGGCTGTACGACGTTTGCAAAACGAATGTAGAACTTCTAGTCATTTATCATCATTTCACTCTGAGGAGTACTTGAGCATTTTAAACTGGAAAGTGGACTATTGGATGAATACAACATAGCAATAATGATCATGATAGTGATGGTGAATATGATGATGATGATGATAGTGATGGTGGTGATGGTGATGATGATAATGATAATGATGACGATGTTAGTGATAATAACGTCTTCAACAAGTTTGACTTTCCTGTTGAACTTTTGAAAATCTAAATGCTGTTTAAGATGACAATTTGTTTAAAGGATAAACGTGAAATTGTTATGAAGGAAAGATTTACTAGTAAACTATACAGAAATTTATATCCGTCAACTCAACAAGTGGCTACATTTACTTGCAAGGAGTTCACCTATTTTGTGTCTTCTCACAGAGTTGGTCGAATGACTGGGCGCCTTCCTAAGGAACTGGCTGACGAAGTGGTTGGAAGTGTGTTAGAACTCTTTACCACTAGAGAGAGTGACAGCGCTTGGCATGGAGGTGAGGTTTGGACAAGTCAGGGGAAGGATTTTGTCCAGAATAATGTAGTTTGATAAATAGTATTTTGGAATTGGGTGTTCTCATATTTCGGGTCGCCATTTTAAAGACGCAAATCCTCTTTTGAAACGTTACAATTAATCGAAAATTTATTTCTTTTTGATACCGGAAGGCTATGGCCGTAGTACGTAGAACTGGTACTTTGTGCTGACTCGACAGTGATGCAAAAAGTTAAGTTACATTTTAGACGATATACAGTTTAGAAGTAAAATGGGCTGAGAATAAAAGTATTTGTTATATACCAAACACTGGCTATTGAATTTTCGGTAATCTGAATGGCTCTCTACTCACAGTATAAATCCTGTTTACTGTAATTTATCCAAATTAAATGTAGTAACTGGCAATTTTATGACGGAAAGTTTTCACACAAGAAGGCGTAGAACTCGAATCTATGGTCGCTTTCCATTGGTCCGTTCTGGCCGGCCGAAAAGGACTGGTTCTGACAAGTTTAAATGGAAAGGTGCAAGGCGCGCGCGTATATTTTTCCCGCCAAACTCAACGAGTTCCCGCTCTTTTGCCGACCGGAGCGGGAGAACTGAGCGGCTCTGATCCAGGAGCAGGGCCATTCTGGCCAGAACCAGATAGATAGATAGATGTCTTTATTATGAATTCTTTGCAACCATAAAAAGTTGAATTACGAAATTATTTACAATCAGTAC
>JAOBRG010259982.1:4367-31627 GCA_027574985.1 Umimayanthus nakama | reverse complement strand
TCTTGTTCAAGAAGTGTAGTAAAAAGATGATAGTTTAGTTTTGTTCCTCAATGAGGCATGTATCTCGTTCCACGATTTTACACCACGAGTTTGAAATGAATGCTTTTGTACTTTAATATTGAAATTCTTCCTTTAGAGGCTATTAGCTGTTTAATGGAGCCAAGGCAAGTGTAGAATTGCACACATTTTTGGTACCCTTTAGATGATCAGTAACTGTTTTGCATGCATCCAAAACAATATTTCAAGCAAAGTTGGCCTAACAGTGTGGTAGCTGGTTCGCTGACACACCCATTACTGAAACCAGTAAGTGTTGGGTCTTTGGTGGAAGAACACAGTTTTGATATCAGTTCCCCAAATCAAACATGCTCAATAAATTGATCAGGCTGTAGGAAATCTGAAGATTGCGCTAGTCTTGCAAGCAAGATTAGATACAAGTTTACAAAAGCTGCTTTTTCACTTTCGGAAACATCTTAGAAAGAGATATAAAATAATTTTTGCCTTATATTAGTCTGTCAGTTCAGACTATTGTGCAGACTACTTTGTGTTTATTACGCTGCGAGGACATGAGAAACTTCTGCTCGCAGGATGTGTGTTTACTTACAATTTTGACAGCTGCTAAAGGCAGCGCTAAAGCGCAGCTCAGATATCAAAACCGCGAGAAAACGGCATCTTTGCCAAAAAGTATTGGTAAATTTTTTTGACGTTTCAATTGGAAAAGGAGGGGGTTGGATGGGGTGGGGTGGGGTTGGAAGGGGTCTCGAGAAAAATGTCTAATTAACGTTTTATGTCGGCAATATCTATTTGTGAGGCTTTCCTTAATCATAACATAGTTACATTGCTAAAAAAAAAAGCTTTCACACTTTGAATATTGCAAAATGATTTAATATCGCAAAGAACCGATAGTAGAGTTGCGTGACAAAAAGCCAGTTCCAAATCATTTTAAAACTGAAACAAGTTGCAAACCCAAACGTTTAACTTGCGTGTGGTAAATTGGTTCCCTCAATCCCTGCTGTTATCGTGTTTTTGGATGCAGCGGGGGAATATGTGAAAAAAGGAGATCGAAACCAAACCAAGTACCTCGGTTCTTGGGTTAACTCAACGGATCATGTCATCAAAGTCCGAAAGGCCTAGTAATGACAAAAGTATTCCAATAGCACTCCCCGAACAACTGTTCTCTCAAATAGACGATTGAAAGTGTAAATATTGTAAAAAGTACTTTAAATCATGTCGCAATACATAGAGTACTTATAATATCAGCCCATAAATCGTAAAACAAATTCTTGTATGCAAGACAGTGGTAGGTTCAAAATTTAAGAGATCCACTGACAGAGGCAAACTGCAACAGTGCAAGAAATCGAGCAAAAACACTTCGCCAGGGTGTTCTTCTGATTTGTAATTGATTCAAACAGAAAACTTCGCTATCAACGTTTTTGCCGTAAATTAAAATAATTTATTTGGTTTGTAGTTTAGGTAACTAACAGGGGATGATGATTTTATTGCGCGGTAATGAAAATTGAGAAAACCGGCTGTTTGATAAGTACACGATAGAGATCCCTGCAGAGATCATCGAAACTGAAGTGTCATAAGCATCTTGGTTTTCTCGAGTGGCCGTATTAACGGGGTTGAATTATAAAGAATTATATGAGTTGGGAATTAAAAAAGTGGCCGTTGGTCGTATTAACGGGGTTTTCTCAAAACGGGCCAAAAATTGTGGCCGTAATAACTAGGTGACCGTATCAACAGGGTGGCCGCGAGGCGGGGTTCCACTGTACTATCTGCAGGGACTTATAAGAAACCAAAGTCTAATTAAAAATCAAGAGCTTTCAATTCCTGTCATTCAATTCCCTTTTGGAAAAAAAAACTGAAATTCAAGGTCCTACAAAGGCCGTACTTGAACCCTTAAAAGAACACCCTTAAAAGTGGTTACCAATCCCCTATCCTTCCCTTAAGGAACAGATAATTATTTAGAATGGGAGGGTCAGCAAAAAATAGGGGGGCACGATGTTCTTTCTTTAGCGAAGGGAGTCAAAAACCATTTCAGTTCGTCAGGGTTTATAAAGGTATGTGGCTATCAAACGGGAGGAGTCACCTGGTTTTTTTAGTTTGCATGAAAAACTTGTCTACCCCATGAGGTTCAAATAATGAGCGGTACGTTTTTTCTGGCCAGTCCCTTGCCCAGGCTTCCTCGTCTTCCTTAACGACCGAAGAGCTTGGGCACGAGGTCGCACCAGCAATCCCTGTCACTCACAAACACAATCACATTCTAATTTCCGCCACAATTTTATTGACATTCGCAGCGCTCAACAGTCACGGATGAGTCCGGCGTGTAGGTGTCAGTTGCCAAACAGCTGTACGCTAGACATTAATCTAGGCGGTAAGTATTGGGAGTTTTTCTTTCATTTCTAACAGCGATCTGCGGCGTAAACGCGAATTTAATGTGCGACGTAATCCACTGTTATGCAACTGGTACCAGATGAAGGCCAGCTCAATAATTTAATATGTGAAACTCTATAAGAGTTTCAAATAAAATAGTACCGCATTTATCTACAATTGAAAAAATACTGTCCATCACCATACAGATAAGTAATCCAATACATGCATCTCGCAGAAAATGTCAAAGTTTCCTTCTGTTATTTGCAAGAACCGCAGTAAAGCTGTGTGAATTTTCTAGGCACAGCAGTATAAACATATCATTTTTGCACATTCAGCGGCAGAAATTCAGCAAAAAAAATAAGTGTGTTACACAACATTCACGATCAATTCCTTACTAGGTACGAATTCTTGACGAGAAACGAAAGTAGATCAATTACGGTTTGTACGATTCAAGATGACAACAATCACACAAAAACCGCTCCAAGTTTATGGATTGAAACTTGATACTTTCTTTGTGCAGCATGGAAAGTCATGTAGAAACGCTTTAAAGTCATTCAGTCACGCTTTAAAGTCGTGAAGTCACGCTTTAAAGTCACGCAGTCACGCTCAAAAGTGGTATGTACACGCTTTAAAGTCATGCAATCACGCTCCAAAGTCGTACGTTCACGCCGTTTAAAGTCACGCAGTCACGCTCAAAAGTGGTATGTACACGCTTTAAAGTCATGCAGTCACGCTCCAAAGTCGTACGTTCACGCCGTTTAAAGTCATGCAGTCACACTCTAAAGTCGTACACTCACGCTCATAAGTCATGTACATACGCTTTCAAGTCATGTAATTACCACTTTAAAGTTCGCAATCCTGCGATCACACCCCCAAAATCCTCAAATTGCGCTTTAGATAACTCTAGCAATGCTTTCAATGTTGCAACCACGCCTCGAAGTTTGATAGTCACCCTCCAAGTACTGCGGTCCCAGTCTCACTCCTGCTGTTATACCACAAAGTCCTTCACGGTTACGCTCTCAACTCTTGCAGCGCGACAAGGACAGAAAGGTTGACTTCTCTCAAATCCGAACACATGCTGGTGAAGTACTGCACAGGGATGGACATGGCCAAGCCGCCCTGGTTCTTATCCGCCGTGTATTTACAGTACAATGCGGTTAACGCTTCAACGTTGTCCTCATCGGAGCTGCCGAACACCTCCCCCCTGAGTTTCTCACGGCACACACGAAGCAGTTGCACGGCCTTCTCGTACTTCTTGGCGTCCAGACTGTCTACAACCTTCTGCACGGTTTGTTCCATGGACTCTGGCTCTGTGCTCTCGATAAACGAGGTCTCCTCGAAGGCGAGGTGCTCTAGGGCCGTGTTGATCTCCTTCCTGACCTTACTAACTTGGGGGGTGAGGTCTTCCACCTGCGGAGAAACAGAACAAACAAAACTTTCAGTGCTACTCGAGAGCGTAACCAATTGTAGAATTGCACACGTTTTAGGTATCCTACTGATGAACAGTTACTGATTTCAGGGTTCAAAATAACGTTCACAAAATTTGCCGAATTTCGTAGGCTGTTTCGTTTAGCCCAAAACTGTTGCCGACCGTTTTTCAAGCAACGATGTGTATGTTCAATATTACTTGGGTGTATTTCAACCAATCAGCCTACATGGCATTTTGTTTTAAAAAATGGGAGCGTTTTGAGTAAACCAGACATGACTTCAGCTCACCAGAATAAATGAAAACAAAGTGCCATTCAGAAGCAAAATAGTTTTAATGTTCAAGCATTTCTGAATTAGTGAAAGCAGTTCCGTCAGAAACATTATACGAGTCTGTACAGTTTCAATTTTCAACAAACAGATCTTTCGATCTCAGGCAAGACTTAAAACTCCATGACCCAACTCCCTAAGAAATCACTTAACAAATATTCTACGAGACCGCACCATGTTTTAGCTGATAAACAACAGATGAGCGCGGAGCGCGAATCTGTTGTAATCAGCTAATATTCAGAAGGTTGAGTAGAATACTTGTTTTTATCAAATACAGTTTTATTATTAAAATACAACAAGTTATTTTTCACCGTCAAATATCTATTTGAAAATAAATTGTGTCTGAAGAAACCACCGCCTCAAAAATAACTTCCGTTTCCGTTGAATCAATGTCATATGACAGCCTCACAACCATGCGTTTTCCATATATTATATAGTCGATCGCTAGAGTATGAGCTAATAACCGATGACCACCGAACCATTTAAATTGCTTGAAATTGGACTGTATTTAATAATAATACTTAGTCACGCTCTCAGTTGCGTTTGACGTTACTGTATGCGACTACTAGATGTTTAACGTTCCATGTTTAACGTTTCAGTTGGAAGTCGCGATAGATATCAAAAGGGAACGTCGGTCTCACTAACCTTTGCCTTTGCGCCCTGCACAGCATCCGAGAGCATCTCCACCAGCTTGGCATACGACCCGCAAAACAGAATGAACTGGAAGTGCAGGCGGTACAGGCACCAGCTCAGGCGAACCTGCCGCTGCTCATGCGTCATACTCTCGATGTGTCGCGGGGCTGGATCGTCCTGGTGCGAACCCACAGACGACCGCTTCAGCGCCATTTTAATCCCATCCAGGCACTCCATCGTCTTCTGTCGCTTTTCGTTATAGTTATGATAGTGTTCTTGAAGCTCAAGCACAACAAATTTCTGTTTGTCTAACATGTGTGTCTTGCCGAGTGTCTCCGTGTCAATACACACGTACGGACAGTCTCCCCGGGCCACGAGGAACTCCAGAGTATTGGAGAAGTGCGTAGACACATCTCTTAGTTTTTCTTCCAGATAATTGCAGCACTCTCGAGTTAAACTGTAAAATTTCCTGCTCGTCACCTTGTACAAGGCAGCGAATATCGGGTATGTGTTTACAGCGGTTATTCCAGTGGTATCCTTGACAACGGATGTCACGTGGTCACTCCACAAGTTTTCGATATCATCGCCGGAAGATGTAAGGACGTGTTCAGTGCCAGAGAAGATGTTGTAGGTAAAATCCAGATCAGAGTGAGACGACTCTACGTTGTGCTCCGAACTGTAAATTGTATCAAATAATTAGAAACTAATAACATTATCGCCATAGTTTAATCCGGTGTATTGGTCTGCCAACCGAGGGCGTTATTTTTTGAAATCAATGTACATGTAAATCTAGCCTCCTCCGCAGGCAACTTCAGTTAGTATTTCTGCCAACGAGCGACTCGGCGAGAGCGAGTCGACTAGTGAAGCGAGGCGTGAGAGGGGACCTGAGGCCAAGAAAAAAGTTCTTCTCCCGCCTCTCTCACCATTGTAATGTAACCTTTTATCACAGCCTCCTTTACCCTCGTTAGCTTAAGTTGACCCTATTTACCATCATTCAGCAAGCTCACCCAAGTTTCCGGATAGAATTACTGCCTTTAGTTGCCTGAGTAGGCGGCTACATATAAATTGTTAACCGCACTCTGGCTAAGACCCAAACCACTAAGTTCCACGTTTACTTGCATTTGTGCCTATCTAGCCTCGACTCGAAGTTCTTGTTTAATGTCAATGCGCCCACCAACGAAAGTTGTCTACATTTGTTGTGAACAGGTTCGGTTGAAAAGCACCGTGGGGAACACCTCAAAAATAAGTCTCTACCATCAGAGCGTATAGGGACATTTTTTATTGCTTAAGTATTTAAAATGAACACGAAATATAAGAAATTTTATCGCCAACCCAAAAATGGTTTATGCCAAGTTCTCCTTCTTCAGTCCACTATAACGACAACATCAAGTTAAAGAAAGTTAAATTGAAGTAAGAGTAAAGCAGCATTGGGAGTACTGAGTCATCGGGAATATTTTAAAAATAAAATTGGTATTTTTTCCGCACCTCGCTATAACGGATTCCCGCTATGACGGACACAAACTTAAGGTACCGAGGGTGTCCGCAATATTGGGAGTTGACTGTATTACTAATGCTATCCGATCATTATGCCATATAGCACAATAACTTCCATAAGTACTTATATTTTATATTATCAATAAATATTACTTTAGCAATGATTAAATTTAACTGCTCACATTTTATTGCTGTTATTATTTATATTATTATTATTATTGTTATCATTGCTATATTAAAATCATCACCACCGACTGACCTTGAGACTGAGGGTGACCGTGACGTTTTCCCCCTGTCAAGTGATTTATCCTCGTCACTGGTGGAGACACGAGCTGGAGTGATCTCACCACTGGGTTTCCGCTGGCTGGCGCAAGACTCCCTATCCAACGCCCCCTCCCTCTCCCCCTCGGGAGAGACCTCCGCCTCCGGCTCAGTATCGGAAATCACTTTCACTCGGCAGCCTGGTGTCTTCAAGGTGACTGAGCGGCGAGCATTCAGGGAGCGACTTAGCTGGGTAGAGGAAAGGCAAAGCAAGTTTTACCAAACTATGATTTAGTATACTTTTGAACAACTTCACCAATTTTAATTAGATAGTCGGAGAGGCAGATAGTTCTTTTTCAATTTATTAGATGCAGTCAGACAACTAGGTCGGCAGTTAAACGGGCAAACTGTTGCTTCTTAGCAAGTTGTAAGTAAGTAAGTAAGTAAGTTGGTAACCAATGCTGCACTGAAATACCAGGTCGATCTTTTCTGTTGTTACTTGTTTATATTTTTTAAAACTTTTTTTTATGAACAAATGAAAAATAAATTTTAGAGCCATACTGAGAAATCTATGAAAAAAAATAACACAAACTTGCTTGAATTCTAGTAAACCGCGGGTACGGTTTTCAGGCGTCGTTGTTGTCCAGAGACATAAACCTTGACAGAAAGGTAAATCCTTATATGTTATATTCAATTTAACAAACCTTTCTCTTGTGCTAATGAGAAAACATGTAGAGAGAGAACTAATTCCGACCTATGCTGCTCAAGTTAAGTATCGCCGTCACAGCTCCAGTGGCACCGAGCACTGTCTAACTTCAGTTATTACTGTTTTCAACTGACACACTCTGGTTTAACTCCCTTACCTCGTCCAGCTCGTCATCTGATGACTCGTGGGGCGTGAGGTCTTGATCGCTACCGGAGAAGGAGTCCATATTTCGGAGGGCCCCAGCGGTGACGGCACGCACGTCCAGGCTCTCGTACGACCGTCGCCGCACGTCCCCTGTCCAACCAAACCCACCCAGCTCTTCGCTCATCTCCAACTCGTCGTCCAGGAAGTCAAAGTCACGAAACACGTCTAGCTGTTGGTGACAGAAAATCAAGTATCAAGCGACCTGCTGACCCCTACGACAACTTTGGGTGTCAAGAATATCTCCCAACCTCGGAGAACTACAGTTTTTGCCCTTTGTGTCTGCCCAAACCCCCCCCCCCCCCCCCTTCATCCCTTGGGGCAAAGCAATGACTCACACAAATCAGAACCTCACAAAGAACCAAGAAAAAAAAAGGTATCCACCAGGGATTGTACGTACAGTTAGCAATCCATATTCCACGACCTTTTCACAGTTTCCCTCAACATAAACGATCCAAATTTTCCCCAAATAGGTCACAGCACTCTTTGTCACGAACTCACAACTTAATTCAATTCCGCTCAGATTTTTCATGACTTTCTGCAACTAATTTTGATTTTACTGATTTTCCAGGCTGGATTTTCACATGCTGAAACGGCTCATGCATATTAAACTTTATGAAAAACGTCACTCGTGCAAAATAAACCCGAATCGGACCCGAAGCCGTGCGATCATTGTTACTACATTATAGAGTTAAAGAGGAAGACCTGTTGCGTCCCCAGCTCGTCCTTCTTGGCCTCAGCGCCCGTGTCGTCGGTGATGGAGGTCTCTTCTGAAGGCGACTGCTGACCAGTTTGTTTCTCCACGGCCAGGTCGCTGGATGAACTGAACACCACTGAAGGACTCTGTTTGAGGCCGACTTTGTGGCCGCACGTGGTCAGTACATTGACCAGCCGCTCGCGAGTGCGGTGCTGTCATAGGGTAAGGATATGAAAACACGAATTAGTCTAGATGATCTGGAACTATTCATGCGATAGTGGTTTTAAATGTGGTACGTAAATGTGGTATAAGTTGAGGTGCTCTAAAAACATACAAAACGATACCTTCTGAGCGATAACTATAAAAAGGAAATGGGCCCACACGGAGAAAGAGAGAAACTCTGACCTGGTGGGGTTTGAACCCACAACCTCCGGAACAGATAACCATTGCTCTACAAACCGAGCTATTTTAAAGCCACTATGTATGCACATTAGTGCTGAGCTGGTAACACCTTCACTTACATGAAACGGAACCATGCCTTGCTTCCAGACGTGGATCCTTATGTTGGTTTCGGAAAGGAAGTCCTGGATCCAAAAGACGACTTTTGCAGTAAAACTTAAAGCTTGTTACCCTCACGTTTTCAACAAACAAGGTGGCAAAGAATCAGATACAGTCACAAAGCTGCACGAACTTTACCTCCGTTAATAGTAATTTCTTGTATAACGGACAACAAGGTCAAACACGTGGAGCCCTGAGTAACCTTGTAAAGTGTTTGTAGTACTAAAATCGCGAGAATATATAGGGGTGAACAACAAAACTTAAAGCTGTTAATGGTCCAAGGTGAGAAAACACTTCAAGTTTAATGTTTGCCTCTTTTCCTACCTGTGACAAGTGTGGTTTCTTCCAGGATGAAATAGACATGTCTATGGAGTTGGCGGCAGCCAGCCGGTTACAGTTGTCCGTTGCCTTGTTGTCCATGGAGCCTCTGCGTCCAATGACCGGCGTTGCCGAGAGATCGAAGGTGAAGTCCAACGTGCGACCAGGCAGCTCTTTCTTCATCATGACCGCGTCCAGGGACCATGAGCTGTCGTGGATGGAAAACACCATGCTGGATGGGCGTGGTGGTGGGGTGTCCAGGTGGGAGGAGTTGGACACGGCTAGTTTTAGGATATCCAAGGACTCCTTCCACAGCGTTCCCTGTGGAAAAGAAACACTACATCAGTAATGATGATGATGATGATGATGATAATAACAATAACAATAATAATAATAATAATAATAATAATAATAATAATAATAATTTTATTAATATTATTAATAACAACAACAACAACAGCTACTACGAATACTACAACAGGCTATACACACAGCCTAACTCGGACCTTGCCTTTTGCTTGTTTAAACTATTTGGAAAAGTAATATGAACTAACTTACATGAAGTATACCAGATATACAACCACTTGAGAGAGAAAAAAAATTCCTCAATTATTTTGGTACAATGTTCATATAATATTCGTGTGCTAAAACATTTCTCATTTTTGATAAATTAAAAATATTGTTATGCAATTTGTAAGTGAAAAGTGAGAGAAAAAAGATATTTCATTTGAGGAAGAAAAAAAGGCACACAAAATTTATTGACTCTTACGTCCAAAGCCCTGACTATGCCATTGAGACGCCTTAGGTAATGTGGGCTAAGATTGACCTCGCATAACCAATGCGCTGGATAACCACAACACGAAAAAATCATAATAAGCGATTTATAGCGCATATTGCATAGCTGCAATGTGATCCCATAACATATTACATTGGCAGTTACCTTGATGTACTTGGAGATGATCTTCAGAGCACTATTGTGGAACTGTCTCATGGTTGCAGATGAGGCGAAGTCTACCAGCCGCATGAGAGCACATATGATACTAAGAACAGTCTGCTGATAAACCTGCGGGCCTCTCTCCAGAACCTACAAACGCGAGTAAATATGATGATAATAATAACAACACTAATCAAAATAACGACATTTTATCAGTTTCGGACACAGAACTTGCAGAGGTATCTGAGTGATGTGCACAGTTAACAAGTGAATCAACAGTATTTGTTTAGTATCATGTCAGTACACTGTTGAATGCCACAGAACTCTTTTCTGAGCTATCGACGATGGCGGAAAACTGCTTTATGACGAGCTAACAGCGTGGGCTACCTGTGCTCAACTAATGATGAAACAACACGATGGGAAGCAAAACAAAAGATAAAAGCCAAAAAAGGACCATATCCGTACCAGCTGCAGAAGTTCATCGAATCAGGGCTTGACATGCTTATGAAAGTCGTTTTTCTCTCGGCTGTTTTCTCAGACTAGTCAAGTAATGGGTTTGTGAGCAGCACTTAACAAAGTTACTGGTGACAAACTTGGGAGAAAAACCTACTTCAAGCAAAAAGGTGATGTAGGTGCGACCAAGATGGCCAAAGGCATTGTGGATGTAGCGACAGACGGCCTCTATCCAGGTGGTGCGGGGCCGGTGGTAGCTCTTCTCGCTGTACATGGTGAACATCTTCCCCAGGTTAGCGAGGGTGGAACTCTTGTGACACACCTGGATTATGTTCCTGGCACAGGTTTTGCTAAACTCATCGGGGTTGCTGAAGTGTTCGATCATGTGGGGCAGTAGAGCCAACACGTTCAGTGCAAAACCTACATAGCAAATGAAAACTGGAAATCAGGTTTGTCTTTCGTTTAGCCAAGTTTTCATGACAAACGGAACGGTATTTTCCAGTTGGTGGAAAAGCAGCAGTTTGACTGGTTCAGGACCTTATTGTGCTCTCTGATTGCGTACTTGATAAGTTGACTGAAAGTGAAAATGTTGTACAATTGGAAAGCGCCATTCCGTTCGAACCGGTAGGATCCAGTTAAATCGGAAAACGTGGCTAAGTATGGGAAGGGCAGCGTGTTAGGATAAATAACTGAACTGATCAGATGACACCATCCCAAAGAACTCTTTAAAGACTTTTACATTTGAATGTCCAATCTGAGGGAAGTCACATACTCTCATGTGTTGTTGTAGTACTGTACTGTGCTGTGCTCTTGTTTGCTGTGTTTTATTGTACCTGCGTAAGCCATTTAATGAATGAGCCACAGCCGGGCACATGAAACATTTAAACTGTAAAGCGATTAGTTACTGCAAAACACGGGAAAAAATCATTTAAAAAAACTAACAGGGTCTTGAGAGCCTAATGTCAAAAGTTGGAGCTTCAACTGACCTGAGGCCTGTGATGGATCGACAATCCCAATATCAGAATAATGGGTCAGTTTTGCTAACAGTTTCATTGACGGCTCGGCTGTTGCTGCACTGGTAAAACCCTGCAACAAGGTACAAGCACTGGTGTTACCCACCAAACTGACACGCAAGCAGAACGAAATACTACAATGGTCATTAGGAAAGAGAAACAACAAGACAATCAGACTACAATAGCATTAGTACATATCTTTTAAAAAATTGAAAGAGTCCCGAAAATCAATGGATGATCAAGTTCATAGTAGTTTTAGTTCGTTTACACACGGATCTGATTTCCCATGAGTTTTCAGGTCAAATTTTTATTTCCTAGGATGAATAAATGTTTGGATTTGACAGCTGACTAAAAACCCTGAAACTAAAGAAACAGACAGACTGACAAAAAGCCTTATTAACAAAAAGACAGATTTACGTCAAGCAGATAACGTTATGAACAAGTAGACAGTACAAGTAGATGGGGAACTGAGAACAAAATCACAATCATACCGAGATTACGACGTTAATCAGTGCTGAAAGAACAAAGAAAAGACATCGGGAATGGATCCGATATTTTGATTTCAAGTCATACCTTGAGCAACAAAGCTTGAAGTCCTGGGAAATTTGTCCACTTGAGTTTGTTGAGGACCCTTTCCAGTCTGTCGCGCGTTTCAATTCTATTCAAGTCTAAGAACGACAGCACCTTCAGAGTCAAAAATACGCGACAGTATTAACTAGTATGCAAGACTGGCTTCCGTATGATTGTTTGGGTCATTGAAATAATTTCTTATCGTGTTCAAGAGATCGCAAAAACTACATGGGAGCATCAATTTTTTAAGAAATTAAGAACTTCAAACGCAACTAACACTATATCTTGTATCTGCAGGTTTTAAAATAGCCGCTGGCAGTTTTAGGACCTTGACAGCGATTTTTTTTCCGCATTATAGTATAACTTAAGATAAGGCATACTAAGTCAATTGTGCTTGTACATGGAAACTATTTGGCTTCTGAATGGCACGTTGTTTTCATAAATTGGCGAGCTCAGGTCGTGCCTGGTTTACTCAACACTCGACCATTTTAAAAAACAAACATACCATGAGTTGGACGTTCTAACTGGCTGAAACACACCCGTGTACAGTAATGAATATTATGAGCAAACGTTATTGCTTGAAAAACAAAGTAAAATATTTTGGACCAAAAAATTCGGCATAGTTTCTGAACGTTAGTTTGAACCCTTTTATCTTGATGAAAATCAACTAAAATTTGATGTCTTTTTACTGTACTATTGTAAGTTTGGCAGTGACAGTTGTGTTGTCAATTCTACAGCGGCTGCAACTTTGTATTTTCTGTTTAATAAACAAATTTAAAATAGACATCGCAGGGTTCACATAGACATTAGGCCAAAAACATTAACGACTTTTCCATGACTTTTAGTGACTAATTTAAACTTTCCATGACTAGGAAATACTGAAAACCCAGCCGTATTCTGGCTCGATGACAAGGAGAATGCTTCCAGTTTTCAAGCAGCTCGAAATATTTGGATCAAAAAACGAAATTCAACGACTTTCCCTTGACCTGAGCCATTTTCCTAAAAAATCCACGACTTTTCCAGGCCTGGATAATGCTTTTTTAAATTCCTTGACGTTCATGATCGTATGAACTCTATTTTGCAACGGATACAGCCAGCACTTCCACACACCTTGTCCAGCAGCGCGATGGCCACAAGGAACTCATGCTCATAGTCTGACTCCAGCAGAGACACAGAAATCCAGAATATCCGAGTAAGCATGTCTGTCTGAGTTTGCGCGTTCAGGGAGTCGTTGGCTAGGTGAAGACACTGCATACTGGCACTGCAAAGTTGGAATCAACAAACAGGACGTTACATCGATTTGCAGCCTTTTGGTTTGCACGCAGACAAGTGTACGTTTGTCAGACTGTTAATGTTTACAAGTACTTTTCGTGCACGAACTAAAGCACATTTGCCACAGTCAACTAAACAAACCCTTTTGCATTCTGACCGCACCAACACTGCCCGCATTAACTTCACCATTTCACAAACGTGCTTGCCTTGACACATCTGTTTCTTCACAAAGCACTTTTGAGCCGAAATCATCAATTTAAACAGACAAAAAATCCTCTCCACTCCGCAAAAATCCCTATTACGTATTTATTTTCAGTTACTTCTTGATTGCCGACTCACGTTCCACAAATACGTCACTAATTAAAACCCCTTTACAAGTTTTTTGTAGTAAATCCTACAACACTCGATGTATCGGGTTTTAAATACACAGCAACATTCCTAAGGAACTGACAATGAAGCTTACTCCCTGGGTGGGGCGACTGACAGTATGCTTTCGTAAATGTCCCCCTTACAGAGGTCTGTGGGCAATTTCAGGAGATTATGATTATCCCAGGAGAGAAAAATTTGACATTTTCATTCAAAAAAAATGTCAACTTCCTCTGGGGTTGCCCTCCCCGCTCCCTACCTCGAGGCAAATGTTGATAGGTACAAAATCTAGCTACAATGGAAAACAGAACCTCTTAGGATTTTATAAGTAATTACTGGAGCAAAATGGAATGCTCTCCACCCCCCCCCCCTCCCTCCCTCTTCAATGTTGGTCAATGGGAGTGACGATGTTCGGGGATCAAAACAACACTGTGTTGGGGGAAAGGGGCGAGGGAAACCGTGTGAAATAGAAAAAAAAATAAGAAAACAGCTTAGATTTTTTTATTTTGTCCCAAGGGTTTCGACTTCCGTAGTAGCTTTTCACCTTCTCACTCTTAGCATCATCTCCTCAGCTTCCTGGTCGTTCCGCCCAAACTGGGTGTACAGACCTAGAGTCCTCCTGATGTCACACCCGCTGCTCAGGGACCGGCCATGCCGCACCTTCATATCGATTTCTTTCTTCCAGAGTCGAGCATCACTCATCGGGCTTGCTGCGCCCAGGGATGTGCTGATAGACGGGAGAGCGCTGGCGATGTCATTGGTCTCTAAGTCCTTCTCGTCACTGTCCAAGTCCTTCTGACTGATGTTGTTGTAGTGGATGATTATGTCACGGCTGCCGTTTGAGCCACTGTGATCATACCGGGACCATTCAATCGCTGACTCGAGAGTAAGGAGAATTTCCAGAACATAGCCCTGCAGGGAATAACGTTAAGATGAATACTTTCAATGATTGAGAGCGATTTTCAGAAGTTAATAGCGCTACAGGGTTGCCCCCAATCAGGTGACCAAGAACTAAACTCCCCTAACCATGACTGTGGTGAGTTGAACAGAATAAAAACAAATAAAGGATTTTTTTTTGGTAAAATGTGACGTCACTTTCAAAACATAAATCAAAATGAACGCCTAATAGTAAAAATTCTCGGCTTTTTTCTGACTTTAAGTACGAACGTTGAATTTCCATTGACCTGAAAAACAAAGTTCCTTGACTTTTCCTTGACTTTGGAAATGCATTCTATCATATAAATGGCTAGTACCCAAGCCAAGACTGTCTGTTTTAGTATCTGGTGAAGTAGAAGATAACACGACAAAAAAGGCAAACTGTCTGTGTTCGGAACGAATACAGCTGGAGCGGAAATGACGGATAAGTGAGTTGTGTGTGCAATACCTGTACATCTTCATTGCTTTCTCCCACCGACTCCACCAGTCGTGCTACGACATCTGAGAGCATGGTCCAAGACAACGGAACTTTGATGGCCCTAAACACCTGGAAGGACCTCCCCGCATAGTGCCTAGACGAGCAGGATGTGGCCCATTGTAGAGCAACCTTGGCCCATTTCTCCTGCAGTTCTGTGCCCTTCAGTAAGGGTGAGCTCTGGAAGATATGTACTACTGTGGCAAGGAACATTTCTAATTGTTCAGCACTTTTCACTTGATGGGATCGAGGTGTGATGTCTTCGAATGCCCAGAGAGGTTTGCATTCACTGCACAGAAAAGAAAGAGAAATTACCACAGTTGTCCGGGTTAGTCTTCTTGAACAATTTTACTTTGGGACAACTGATAATTAAGTCACCTGACAAGTAAAACGATATTTAGAGACGGAGCTAAGATAAGTCAATTTGGTGAAACACTGCTCTTCTCCACAAAGAGGAGTACAATCCAAAGAAAACCTGTTGGTTCACAACACACTGACTGCGACAAACACAAAATCTATGATTTCGTGAACATGCTTTAACTTGGAATCTTGTATGACATTTCGCCGTGACAGCATTAAATAGAAATCCCTGCATGTACCCTTCAGATATACAATTACAGTGAAGAATATATCAGTCTAACATGCAAAAGAGTTAAAATGGATTAACTATGCCTCTCACCACAACTGGTTGGGCGAATGGATTCGTGCACTGCAGAAGCAACTTAACCAACTATCTAAAGGGGAGGTCAAACCTCCGAAGAACAAAACAGTTTACATCCAGGCTCTTAGTCATACCTGTTTGCTAGGAAATCAATCAGCTCTTTAGTTTCTTCAACAACCTTACTCATCAAAGCATCTTGTTCATCTTGAGGACCCTCGCCGCCTGCAGCAGAGCTGGATGAGGCACAAGGAAAGTGTTAAAGTTGCCAAAGCTCATACATAGCCACAAAAGGTAAATAGAACACTCCAAAACATTGAGTTCAGTTTAGCTACAACAATGGGAAATTGCATGAAATGCCAGCCTTCCACCCAACCTAACGACGAGAAAATGTACAGGGTAAAAGAAAGAATTAAATTGTACACTGAAAAAAAAACTAACCAAGGACATCTGTGATCACACCAACAAAAAATAGGTATAGATAAGCTATACAAAAAACTGAATTACCTCTTGATTGGACAAAAAAGAGGCAATGATCCGTCAAAAAGGGACTAGGATTTCTTCAGTTTGTAGAACTGTTTACATTCATACGAGAAAGCGCAGTTTGAGAGTATAACGCAACAATCCAACAAACACCCTCAAATACTCCGAGTTTGCGAGCTATAATAAGAACAAGGCATACTGATCACTTACTCCAAGGCTCCAGCGCCTGCACTGGGATTGATGCCACCATCAGATGAACCTTTCCGCTCCCTTTTCCTTCTATCACCTTGGTCAGCGGCAGCACACCAAGAGCTCTTTCTTTTCTTCACTCTTGCAACGTTACCCACATCCAGAGTCCAGCAAGATTTATGAAGCACGTGTCTACCCAGCCCCAGGCCCTGTTCTGACACGGTTATAAAATTGAGCAGGGACTCGGCCACTCCCACGTGGTCACCGCCACAAACAAGAACTATGACGAGATTAACAAGTAGCCGTTTACAGTGTTCGTACACTAACGCTTTGCCATGATCCAAACCTGTCAACGTACACAACACATTCCATAAGTAAACAAAGTTAATTAGAGGGGCCAAGTCAAGAACAGGTAATTTCAATCTAAAACATCGTACAACAGTATAGAGTAACCTTATGGACCAAGCGACAGAAGAAATACTCGGCATCACCTTTTACGAGAAAATGTTCCATTTGGTATACAAATCAAATAAAACGTATCAAATTACCTAGAAATATGATGTGGAGCATAAGGGGCAAGTGAGGGGTCCAGTCAACTTTGGCTTGATCCAACACAAGCTCGGTCAGTAACATCAGGGCGAAGTTGCACCTAAGAAAAACAATAAGAAAATATGCAATAATCCGGTCACCAGATAAAATATAAACTGTATCAAGAATGATGTTGATCCTCAAGGGGTCTACACATTATAAACAGTCTTTGCTTTCAGTAGGACTCCCCCGTACTACAGAAATTGAAAGAAATACATTGTAACATCAATGTATAAATGTACAGTAGTGATAAAACAATCGAATAATTAGGATTAACAGTGACCAGCGACAACCACTACCCAACCAAAATTAATCTTTATAAACTTTACTTCAGACGGCTTTCAGTTAGCAGCACTACAACTTTCAGACAAAGTAATAACGCTACTTTTTTGAAGGATGAATAACACTATGCAAAAGATAAAAATCCTTACTCCAGTGGATAAAATGACCTAAAGAGCATTTGAAATAAGGTAAGAATTTTTCCAACAGACTTTGAACAACCGCAACGGTTGGTTAACATTTCAGTTAAGCGCCTTTAACTTCAAACTAAAAGATAGGCGGTGCTTCACCACATTGAATAGAGTTAGGTGATCTACCAACCCCTTTCGCTAAAGAAGACACCACTTGGAAATTTCAGAAATAATTTTAAAGACTGTTGTTGGGTTAGTAATTAGGTTCTCGTTAGCAATGAGGGTGAAAAGCTCACATAAAAACCTTAAGAATAAAATGTCAAAACCCTACATCAATTAAATGACTTAAGAAAGATATCGTTCATCATTGTTTTAAGTTTTCTTTTCTTGAATCATACTGGGCAAAAAACATTTGAAAACTTAAGAATTTTCAATGCACATGATCAAAGGCCATTTTTCGTAGCACAAAATGTCTCTAGGCCTGGGAAAATTATTTTCAAATTGTTTGATTTTCCAGAACTTTTGACGACTGTGTGAGCCCTAAAACGGATGGGTCAGGCATGTCAGCAAACTCGGCACTTCATGTAGTATACACATAACATACCAGCAAACCAAAGCTAACCTGTAAAGTGATGCAGGTGAGGGTGCGAAAGGCAAAGAATCCTGAAGGGGTGCGAAGTATTTCTGTCCTTCAGGCACTGGGAGTGGCAGTGCCCAGCCCCCCTCAGACGCAGCCAGTCTGTGGGCCATGACAGCCCATTCATAGGGCCAGTACACCTCTATTCTGTCATCGGCATCCTCTTCCTCCTCGTCCTGATCCAACTCCTCTGGCTCGGCCAATGGCGGAACGGTGTCCACCTGGGTCTTGGCTGGCTCTGCTGCCAAATTGTTATTTGCTACGACACCTGGTGAACAGAAGCACAAGTCTTCTCATTAGTTATACTATGAATGTCGTAGTGAAACACAAACAAAGAATAATATCACAGCCATCGGTGTTTAACAACAAGTTGTACATGTACATCAGTTTGAAGGCCAGAGCACGGGCTGAACGCTTAGGCTGCAAATTATTCTATTTCTGCACGGTTCTCCACGCCACTGATAAGTCAAACTTTAGTAAAACACAACTGTTTTGTAAACCTTGTCTCAACACGACGGGTCAAACGAGTATTAAAGTTGAGTAGGAAAAGGTGAAGAATATTTAAATGCTGTGAGCTGGAGGCGGATGAGTTGCGCTGATGAGAGTGAGTGAGAAGAGTTTGATTGGAGGTTTGCTCAACTATTGAGCATGCAGTCAACGAAAACGAGAATCAGTGATGTTGTGTAACTCACAAAAATAAAGAAAACGCTCACAACTCTCTGAAAATCCGAACACGTTCAATGAACGCTTAATGAACGACATAAGTTAATGAGTGGGTACTTGAACGACAATAAATTCCCAAACACGCCCATGCTGGCATGACTTTGGATTGTCTTCTTCAAGAGCGGAAGTACCTACAAGTAATCGATTGTTGTCTCTGGCCCTTGCAAACATAAGTGTTTGTTACCACGTTCACGGAAAAGTTTTCTGAAATTCTCTTCCATAAATACTTACTCTGCTCAACAGCGACACTGTTGAGTTTGCTCAGAGAATCACTTCTCTGTCGTTCTTGTTTGGAGTCCTTTCTCGGAATATCCTCACTGTGGTCCACACTTGGCTTTGGTGACCGCTTCTCCTTGCTGTCAGGTTCCTTGTGGGGCTCAGATTGCTCATTGGAGTCAGGCGGAACCTGTTCACTGGGGGCTGGTGCGTTCTTCTTGCCACTACTGTCATTCACTGAGTCCCTGCTACAAGACACTTTCTGTACTGGCCGTAAATAGGGGGGTTGGTCACACCGTTCAAACTGTGATGTCACTGTTTCAGTCAACTGTGGAAGGAGCTTACCATCAGTTCAAACTGCTATTTATATTTCCTCCTCAAGTCCTTAGCCTCTGTTAATGCCCTTTTTAACTAATCCATACTCAAAAAGCCGTAACGAATAAGCACTTAGTATCATGTTCAAAAGTTGGTTTAACCAAACTAAGGGTTTATTTGAGGCGAAATTCTGAATTTATTTCTTTATCTAGGAACACGTAAGCAGGTCATATATAGTCAAAACCCTTCAAGAGAAAGGGTTACCAAAGCCTAAAATTTCACTCCAGATCGGCTTGTAAAAAGCAAACTCGATTGTTGGTTAAAACTAAGACCCTGGCTTAAAGCCAATTCACTTTAAAAAAAATTGTTCCAGGAGATCAATTAAAGGAAATACAGTTTGTTAGGAAACAACATTTAATGACAACTTTAATCAAATGATAAGTTCTTCTCTGTCATAATATTTTGCTTATTCGTTGTTTAAACTCAATTGGGTTAAAAGGTTTTGAATTTTCTCTTAAATTACAAAATAGTTTTTGACCGTGTGGTCATCGTCAGTACTGTGAAAAATTCAAAAACTTTTAGCAAATAATTTTAAAAAGTTCTCAATTTACCTTCAACTCCTCCATCAAGTCTTCTACTGCCTTTTCTGTGTTGGCTCGCGCAACATACACCGCTAGTTTCTTGGCCTACAAGAAAATACAATATTGGTCAATGAACCCTATCCTTGGTTATATTAACTGTGTCCAGCATAGGGTTAAGTCTCATTCACAAGATCTGACGGACAGTTCGTTTTGTGCAGTGGCAGTTTACTTAACTTCATTCATTCAGTAATGGTTTGCGACTTTACAAGCTGTAACTCACATGCATCAAGACCTCGCAGTGGCCTATCACTCCTGAGATGGTAATGAGGTAACTGAGGATCTCGTGCACATTCTCCTGCCATCCGCTGCACAGGCTGCCCCAGCATGCTTCCAGCTCCTTGGAGTAATAGTCGTCATACTGTGGAGAGGAACGAATGGGGTAAAAATCAATTTTATGCAAAAGTGGAGTTGGGCTATGCAAGTAAGAAAAACGACGTTACAGTGTGAATAGGGATGATCCGCGGGGATGGTAAAATTATATCGAAATTTTGAGAAGACTGTGGCAAGAAAAAGTGTTCGTAAAGCAAAGGAATAAAAAAAGAACAAACCGAAATAACGCAGGTCTGAGAGGCGACCTTAGACATGCAATGATGAAATCTGTCTCAGGAAAAAACATGCAATCTGTTCTACAGATATTAAACTGTGGAAATAAAAAAAGACAACAACAAAGACAAAGAACAAAGTGGACCTTCTCTTGTTATGAAGTGTTGTTGTGTCTAAGGAGGAAAAAACCTTGTGGGCCTGGTCTTAAGTCAATGCTTAACATAGCTTCAGCACAACTAAGGGTGCGCTCGATTGTCCCTATTCCGTCTATTCCAGATTAAGAATAAAACTTTAAAATTCTCTCCTGATTCGCAGAACAATCAATTTTTTAGTTAACGGTATAGACTTGGACGAAAGATAAAACTCAGTTGTGATTTTCTTTTGACGTGCCAGGAATTATGGCCAATAAGATTGAACAAAGTTTTTATTCTGCTTATTCCTATTCCAGAATAGAATCAATCGAACACGCCCTAACACACAACACGTGCTCACCTTAACCGTGATGTAAAATAAGTTATGCAGCACCAGCTGGCTAGCCTCCGATGAGCCCCACCCCTCCCCCTGCAGCTCCACGGGTGGTATGACCTCTGGGGGATCATCCTCACACTCCAGGCACAGCTCAGGAGTGGAGCGGGTCGGATTGGAGATTTCCACCAACTCGATGTTCTCCAGCCAGGGCAGCATGTACTGAAGGAGGCAACGCTGACCAGCAGGTGATGTGCTCTCAAATCTCAACGTCATTTCTGCAAAGTTTTTATTTTTTTTATTGATTTATTCATTGAGCTTCCACTGTATATTAAGGCAATGTAAATAAAATATTTATACAGTGAGGCCAGACTACAACAGGCCTAGGGCCCTTCAAGGTAGACTGCCTGAAAATATAAATATTGTTAAAATAAAAATAACTTAATTTTTAAAATAAAAAATTGTTACTTAAGTAAATCATCAAAGTTTTCGGCTAAAAACAACAACGGACGGACGATTTCCGTGGCAGCGATACATGGTTGTGGCATCTGCTACAAATATTACGCCAGGTATACAGATTGTTAAAGGAAAAATGTGATCTTACAGTGTTCGTCAAATAAATGGTTACAAGAGCTTTAAAACAAAGGAAGGTTTTGGCAGATCTTACAGGTTCGGGTAAAGTTAACATCATTTTTCAATCAAGGTTCGTCCACATACTCTTCATCCAAATTTCGGGATTTTTTACAAGATCCACGGCATAGAATTATCAAAATGTCCTAAAAATTGACGGAACATAAAGCAATTTGCTATGACTTTGCTTGGTTCGCACACAGATCTAATATTCAATAACGGCAAACGTACTGGATATACTATGTCAAATGTTGTTATTCAATTTTAACTGTACTTGTACATCTGTAGTTTTTAAAGTTTTCAGGGTTTTTTTCTTTCTCAGATTGCCAGTTGAAATTTCTAGGGAAAAAAGCTAAGATTTTGCTTCGCCCACCTACATACCTGATTTTCTTTGACGCTAAATGCACCGAAGCCATTGTCTACAACAGTTATTGTCTATCTAATGTTTATTAAAGCAATTGTTACTATCAAACAAAGAGCAACACTGATTTTTGCTGTAAGTTGTCATCGCCACTGTTGTTATTCATGTCAAAGGTAAATCTTACAAGCCCTATTTCCGTGCAGCCGTGCCCAACTTATGGTATAGCAACACAACAAACCTTCAAACAGATGAACAGTGATCTCTGGATGAGCCCTGGCAAGTGCTCTAGAAAGCATGGACTGCGATTGTGAGTAGCTGCAGCGAGGTGAACAGGATATACTGGGTGGAGCATACGGGAAGAACCGCCTGCATGGGGAAGACAAACAATTAAAAGGTTGTTGTAAAATATTTTGTTGTTGATATTAAGTTTTGAGATGGTATGTTATGGATAGATAGATAGATAGACAGACGTTTTATTGTCAAATAAACTTGCAGCCAAAGGGCTGAATTACGTAGACATTACATTTACAATAAGTATAAATTCAAGAAATATGAATATAAAAGTTATTTACAAATCTTCAGTTAAAAATAAATTTTATCTTAAATTTTACGCAAAATATACCCCTAACGCAGTAATTTGTCGAAACTAGAAAACTTAAAAACTAACTTCTAACATAATCGGCACCCAACTAGATTAGCTCTTAAGGTCATTCCATTTACTATTCAAATTCACTAATGCCGGCTGCCATCTTTGTATATTTTGCCTGTCAAACTAAGTGGAAAAAAGTTGTTGTTATGGTTGCAAATGCACTTTTACCTTTCGAGAAGTTGTAGCAGCTGTGCAGCCTTCTCCCGAATGTCCATGGACGGATCAGCTGTTTTGAAGAGGACGATGTTGAAGATCGGGATCATCTCGCATGGATAATCATTCCTAGTTTGCAACGACAACAAAAAATTAGAAAATGTATTTCATGTGCCAGATGGCCACACAATATTTAACGTCAGGTTGAGGCTCGTGCTGTAAAAACGAGTCTATAGTCATTGTAATCAGCGGCAACTGGGAATACGAAACTGGTCTGTTGCGTCTCTTGCATCCTTCTCTTCTTTTATCAAACTATCTCTAACTGTGGCATTCCTATCCTCTCTTCTTCACTGTTCTCAACTACTTCTAAACCTCGTCTATTACCTGTTTGAATATGCGCCAGAACACCCAAACGGACAAACTATCTATTTCGGAGGAATCTACAATTTGCCTGGCTAGTGATGTATTTATACATAGGTAAAGTAGCTTAAGTGTTGCATTTTGATATTTCTCTATTCCATGTCTAACAAAGCACTTATATTACTGATGACATGGGTCTGTTTAAGCTTTCAATGTTTCACAAAATAACATGATTCTATTTTATAAAGGCTCATAGGACTGTACGTTAGCATAAGTTTCTGCTCCGTCAAGTACATGAGATGATACGAATCCCCCAGATGGGACTGCATTTCAAAGCACAATTCCATATGCGCAAACACTGAATGGTTCAATCAGTTTCTTAATTTCTCAGCTCCACACACGCAATATGACGTATTGTTGAATTCTCCTAAGCTGTCTCTATAGCTTCCTTGTAAACGCGTTTTGGGAATTTTGCTTTTCATCTTAGGAACGTTGCAACGTTTGATCATTGGTTTTGCGTTCTCATTACCAAGCAACATATTTTGTGGAGATAATGTAAGGAAAATTTACCTACTGACAAATTAGCTAGGGCTGAGTTACGAAAGGGTAAATGGTGCGCACTACCTCTTGATGAAGACCGATGCGAGGGCCCTGAAGCATCCGCTGACCACCAGCTTGGTTCCCGTGTAACACTTGTCTATCACCCAGTTCAACAGGGCTGGGGTGTCGTCATTGTTCTCCATCAGCCGCACCAGGGTTTCCAACCCAAGCAGGTGGATCTGCACACATAATACAGCCGGTTGGTACGGGAATAATACTGGTAGTAACGTAGTGAAGATAGGTAACTGATTGGACATTTTCAAAAAATTTGGCACAACAAAACTTTCCTTACCCAACTGTGATTCTGACACTGTCTTACAATTGTGTACTAAATTTATTGTTAAACCTTGTAGCCAAAAACACGGATGAAACGTCACCCACACTTCTTTTACGAGCTGGTAAGAGTTACAGCTAGTCTATTTTAAATGGTCTCTTTCTTGACTACTCACCGATCCTCTTAAACAAGATTTAAGTTAAAGCGCGAAGTCTTCAAGCTGTTTTACGATTATGTTTTTGTTGTTTTAATTCAAAGGTATAACGCAAACTACCCTATGTTAAAACGCATCATGCTGCTAGTTCTCCAAAGTTTCCACACTCAGCCCTTTATGTGTTCCTTTACATTACCTTCTCTTTCGGCGAGTTGAGAATGGTCTGCAGCCAGCTGTACAGGTAACCATCTTCCTTTATGGCAGAGTAGTCAAATACTGGGCCACACCCACACAGAGCACACATCGCCTACAGTATAAGCATTAATCAAGGGTCAGCTTAGCCTTACGTACTTCCCCTGTCTCTTGCCACTTTAAACAGGGCCCCGTTGTACGAAGGGCGGATAACTTTATCCAGAGGATAAATCCCTATCCAGTGGATAAAATTTGCTCGTTGTCCAATCAAAATTAAGAACGCGCAACTTTTATCCGCTGAATAGGGATTTATCCGCTGGATAGAGTTATCCACTCTTCGTACAACTGGGCCCAGGTGGACTTTAGTATCACAAACTTGTTACATACTGCTCCGTCAGAACCCGATTATAAGCTTTAAAGCACATAGGGTCCATAGACAAGAAAAGCACAACACAGTTAGGTATTATTCACTTGAAGTTTGAGAGCAATTTGCTGAATAGGGCTTTCAACTCGAAGGCGTTTAAGTACCCTTCAGGACATTTATTAAAACGTCAGCGTTTCAAGAGTGGTACAAAATCTTCATGCGATCGCACGATTTAGGAAATGACAGTTACAGAGTAGATTTTAGTTTTCTTTTACTTAATGAAATTAAAAGCACTTTCTGTAATATGCAAATGTTAATGAAAGACTTTCGAAGTCATTTTAGCCCCCCTTACATTATCAAACTAATTAAGATTGCACAACGAATTTAGATTAGAAATACACAAATTGGCATAAAACTTGATTAAACGACTAGCGCTTCTGTCTTTTTAACATTCAAACACTCTTCGCATGACAAGTAAAATTTTAAAAATTCATGACAGTGCAACCTATCACACCAAGTAAGTTCTTAAACTAAACCAAAACAGAGTTAGCTCTCAATGTAAACGCAGTAGGAGATATAACAGTTAGAAATCACTTAAAAAACGCATTACGTGTAACTTTGGCCATAAAATGTACGAGGTTTCGTCTTTATTTGGTAAATTCCTGTGAGCAAGTACATAGTTGTGTCTGTTACTTACACGTAGTGAAGCAAGTTCCAAGTCATTACTCTGGGCACTGGGTATCAGTTTTGGTCTGCAATGCAAGCACGTCGATCATGATTATCACTTCCGTTTTTCAAAGGTTAAGGTAATGCTCTACCCTTTTTCGTATTTACCAAGTTAACAATAGCAACATAGCTGAGAGAAGTCAAGATGACTTCTACACAATGTGTCGAAACATCTGTCACAACCCATAATAATCCTTCTCGGGACTACATCAACCTGGAATGTCACCCAACCGCAATTACATTTAAATAAACGGCACAGTTCGCCCAACCTAGCAACGATACCTGTATGAAAACAAGTAATAAAAACTTAGCAACACATCAACTGGAGCCGAGTTTCCATTTATTTACCGCGTAAAGAAAATTACAGTTTGGATCTGAATTATAAGTTACAGTAAGGATTTGCATGAAGCCGCCTCATAATTGTTAACACGTTGTGTACTTTTTTCTAGAACAGAGGGAGTTAGGACTCAAGTGTAACTTAAAGCTTTAAGCTTTAATTTAACCAAAATCAGTGTGAAAACTATACAAGAAGCATTAGAGATGAAAAAGAAGCATAACAAAGAAAAACAGAGTCGTGTTCACTTACTTGTCTAGCCCAGGCACTTTCACCCCGAAGTGAGCGCACCAGCTGCTGAACAGGGTAAACAGGTTGAAGCGCAAGTCCCGTGGTAACAACTGACCTCGTAGAGAGTCTGAGGACATCAAAACATGATTAAAGGAGATTGAGTGGGAAGGTTCAAACACCAAGACGCGAGTATCAACCAATAAACTGAATGTGAGAAAGTGCCCTAAGGCACTTGAGTGTTCTTACTAAGATACAAAAGCAATAAATTTGGGTTTTAAATAAGCCCCAAAATCAAACTTTCGTGGTACTGTTTCGGCATCAGAACTTGACTTTCTTGCTCGTTTAATTCTTTTACACTCAAACGAATTGGGATTACAATGACCAGATCATGAAAAACAGAAGAAAAATCATGCAATACAAACTCAGCAACCATCTTTGTTACCACCTGTCACTTTATCGCATTTTCCCCCTTTTTCAAACCCTGTTGCTCTGTAGCCTATTTCGTAGCGGGAAAGCGTTTAACAAAGTAGCCTTCAAACTGTCTGACAAAGGCATGTACATGTAAGAAATACATCCAGCACAAGTTTGAGATAGCTGTGTTCAAGCTTGTTAACAACAGACACTATTCATTTTCCTTTCATCAGATTTTGCGGTTGTTTCGACAATTCCAAGACAAGTTACTTTTTACAAATTACATTTTTTCTATAATTGCTCAGTCAAGAAAAGTTACAGTTGAAACCCTTAATCCCTGCACCATAATCCAAAACACGGCTTAAACTTGAGCTGTTACTTACTGTTTGTAATACTGTTGATCATCTTTTGGACAAAGTTACAAAAGTTCACCCTCAGCAACAGCACTGCAGGCATATCCTTGTCCGCTTCAGTGTCAAGATACAGCCTGTCAAAAGAACAGAAAAGTTTTTAAATCGATTATCTAAAATGAGACGAAATTGTAATGGTACATGATTGGTACAATAATTGACTGTTCACGGCCGTTTGGCTTTTAAGTGTCTGTGATAAAAAAAACCAAAACTTTGATGAAACTACCTGTGTTACGCACCTACAGTCACTCGTTCAATCAACCCTCAATCAGCGACTGTAACTAACTCCCAGTGCCAACAGTCAGTAAGTTTAATTCACAGTGCTGATAAGCATTTCTAATGTTGCAATCTTAGCTACCTTTCTCCAAGTGCCGTCGATCATTAAATTAATACTGGTCAGTGACACTTTTTCTGTGATACGTTCATTTCTAAGTTCTTTGATATAATTCTCCACGTGCTAGAAACACTGGTTAGAAGCCTTTTCTCTGTAACACTCGAAACGTCAGCTGTACACTAAAACTCTATGAC
>JAOBRG010259871.1:0-16432 GCA_027574985.1 Umimayanthus nakama | reverse complement strand
AGAAGAGAGCCTTGTATTATAATTATGTACTTTACTGGTTAAAAGAAAGTAGTTATCGAAAACTGCGGGAAGTAGTTCTCGCACAGTTAGAGAGGTGGAAACAATAGACATGCTAATAAGTTTCTTTCATATGATAGATATTTTGATTCTCCAACTGTGCGAGCACAACCTTCGCCTCGGTTTTAAGTCTAAGCCTGGTTACCTTTCAGGAACCGTGAAATGGACTATTGACACGCTAAACAGAACACCCCCGTGCTCCGATCCTCCTGCCTTCAGATCTGCGGAAGAAATTGATCGCCTAAAAAAGCTTTCAGAACGCGTGCTTCGCAGGCTAGGTCTAATCGACTCAGTCGCTCATATCGCTCTACTGGACTAAATACTAACTGTAGGCTTGGCTACTTGTGGATCGATTTCTAGTCACTTTGTCAACTATAGTTGATCCAGGAGTATTAAAATGGTGATAAAAGCTCTTTTATACTTGGTGACTCATTCAGCTCACTCGTTGATACTCAGAGGAGCCCTGTATCTAAATTTCGGGAGTTTTTGACATTCTCTGTCTTTGTTATTCTTTGAACGCACAATTTTGGAGTTAAACTATTAAAAGTATTAAAAAATATTTAAAACGTGTATATTTTCGCATCAGTGCTATAAATTTCGGTGAAATCTCAGCCTCGTCAGGCAGTGACATCACTCTCAAAGAAGACATCGCAAACTTTTTCGAGTGTAAAATCTATGTCCGGACTCGGTTATAGTGCTTTCACGTCCGCAGATCCCTCTACCAGATCGTTGCCAACTTGTACGCTATTCACCTCCTTCATCTTAACTATAATCTCTTCTGTGCTTACACACACGGCGCTGTCCTCCTTTGATTTCCACAACTCTGTTAGTATCACGCTAATTATGTGTGATGTTCAGGTCGAAGGAGTAGGTTGGGAAGAACGCAAAAAACCAACCTTACTAACAGCTAGAATCTTTTATGGTTCCCGGCAACCTCTAAAAAAGCAATATGTTATGCAAAACTTAAATTCTTCGTATGGGAGAAAACACTAAAACGCTTCTGATTGGTTCCAAATCTATCCGCGTGTGGAAGCGAAGGATCATGGTAACGTTCTGTAGTGGGCAGGTGTTCGCTTTTCTAGAAAAAAGAAGCTATGTAAACAGCCTAACTCGGGCCTTGCCATTTTTTGTAAATAGTTTAAAATTTTGTCACCTCGCTTGATTAGGTTTTGCTGTTTTCTAGGTGTATGACCAACGCCCCAATACAAAACTAACTTCCTTTTTCCTAACTCTGCATTTCTTTTCTTGAGTATCAATAAACTTGTTGTTGTTTCCGAGGAAGGAAAGCTGTTGCGAAGGAAACAAGGTGACTAGGTTTGGAAGCTGTACAGACTATTTCCTGGCTTCTCCTCATATCGCAGAACTGACTGAGGAGTGAAGTGAACCCTAACTGCACGTTTAGTTGGCCTGTGTACTGATCACATGCTTCCCGCGCAAATGAATATATATTAAGAGTGTACCGTAAATCTCTCCTTTCCTGTTTCCACTCTTCTACAAGGTCGTGTACATCGTCAGTCTGATCAAGAGCCTAACTCAAAAAGATAAATAAACAAAATCAAGCACCTTTTACACATTGGTCTGAAACTTGAAAACTGTTACCTTATTACTATCGATAGCAGCGCACAAGTTCCGTAACATTTCTAAACTAATAACATTCATGATTTCAGCATTAAACATAATATTTAAACGACTTCTGAGAGTATTCTCATTTCGAGTTTTCCGATATACTTCTTAAGTGTCTGAAACGTGGAAGGAAGAGGGGGAGGGTGGTGAAACACATACAAGTTATCCACTAAAAACAGTTTTAGTTGATAACTGCCGATGATCCAAAATTTGTTTCTAAATGAGAATTACATTTTTTGCGTGGCGAAAGTTCCAAACGCTTTACAACCGTGAAAACACTGCGTTTTATACCTCCTACTTAACCTGTAATTAAAACCTCAGAAACTCTAGTTTTAAAACCAAACATCTGATTACTCCGCTAACCTGGAGCTTGCCAATAACGTCTTCCAATGACAGAAGCCATTTGACTGACCGTTGATAGTCCAACGAGTTGGCGGTCTGGATTTCCCTCTGTAAATTGATACATTCTTCAAATCAAAATTCTTGGCTTGATGCCGAAGTTCTTTGTCCATATTTAAAATAATAAACTGAAATTTTCGCTTCATGCGAAGTGTGTCTGTGTGTAAGGCAATTTTCAAATGTTACCTTTGGTAGTTGAAAGCAGCTGTACAAAATTTGGCCGTTGGAAGATAGAATATTTGATCGATAGTCCTACAGAAACGAGTGTGCTCTATTCATGGATGAATCTTTGTTGTGAGGTAACAAAAACACGGATCTCTTTTTGCAGGAGGGTGTCCTAAGTAAGCGTTGTTGTTTGCACCTTTATTTTGGAGCTTGTTTTGGTTTTAGTTTTTCTTGGAGGCGAAGTTGTCAGTTGATAATGATGGTAATGATAACAATTTTGAAATAATCGCTGAAAAGGGTTAAAAGTTTACAATCCAATTTATAATAATAATGATTCGGATAATAATAACTTATCAATCATTCTTGAATTAAATTTTAAACCCAACCAGGAAAACTGTAACTCATTCTTTGTACAGTATAAGAACTTATTTAAAATATTAGGCTAGTTAGGTTCTGCAAAGGCTTAAATTTTACCAATGGCACGGATGCCTTTTAACTATAACTGCTGTTTGCCTTGGTGCCAAAAAACTGTCCAAAAAAAGCTGGAAAACTAGTTTTGAAAAAAAAACTGTTTTATCTGTGTGGGCGAGTACGCTGAATAGATGGGTTTGATCAACAAAAGTTGATATGGTGTGTTTTTCGCCTGTGGGATATAGTGTTTAGCTGACGTTTCGAGCGTTAGCACTTCGTCGGAGCAGTCTGCTTTGATTAGCCATTCATATTATAGCATACGGTAAGATGTGCATCCGACATGTTCTTAGTCATAAATTGTACATTACATGGAAATAAACAGCCTAATATCACTCACCTCCAGTTCAGGGATGATCGCCCCAGACCTCCAACCGTGCTTTAACACTGGATCCTGAAATGGCAGTCACATTTGATTGGTTATTGCCAACCCCGTCATTTTCTCAATAGTGATTTCAGAGCAGATCTGTCAAAACTTGCGAGCTAGATGTTAAGTCCTTTGGACATGTCTTCTATTTTCATTCTGGCTTTTGTGAAGACAACTACTGTTTCTAGGCATTTCTTCGTAATTGAAGAAACAGCATTTTCTATTTCCCAAATTTTATTAGGACTGTGTTCATTTGACTACGCGACCTCAATATAAAATCAATTTGGGATTCTGTCATTCCACTCTTTACTACAGTGAGGCCGGGCGCTATATTAAATGAACACATGACTTTAAATGTATGTCTTAACCTGCGAGTAATTATCGATTGCATTAGTCCAGTTAAACAGCACATAGTCGGTTAAGCGGCCGTGTTTGATCAGCAGAATCCGGCCGAAACCAAACGGTCGCAGAGCAGTGGCAACAAAGATCAAGAAAGAAATCGACGGGACATACTGTCTGCCCAAAGTATGTCTAAACGTCATCAGGATTTGCAGCTTTTAAACAATTGACAATGGCATCTTTGTCAACTTTCAAGTACTAAAAGATCATTAACTTCCTATGTAACTGTTCCCCCCTTCCTCCACGTTGTTTCCGTTCCAGATCCCAATCACACAGCTACAAAACTAAATTTCCACAGCTGCCAGACACTGAACCAGCTAAATTTATACTTGAATTACACGTAAAAAAGGCAAAAAGGGTCAGAACCAATCAAAAGGCGTCAGAGTTCCTACCCTTAGGTCGCTGTACACGTGGTCACCGAGATACAACACAGTCGGTCCGTACCAGCCGGTAAACTTGATGAACTGCTCAACATTTCCCTGAAAGTCACAATGGTATAGTACCGTGTTTCCAGTAGCCCGTTGTTTTCACAAGCCTCTTACAGGTAAAGAGTCATACAGTGAAACTCCCAAATTTCTAGAGTTTAATTCTTGGTTTGCACTAAATCTCCAAGGATTCAAATGACAAAGGGTACGGCGGCCATGTTGGTGGACACAACAACAGAATGTAATTGCGTCTCTATTGTTATTGTACACCAACATGGCGGCTGTGACGTCACGTGCAAACCAAGAATTGGGAGATTCAGATGCATGGCCAGTGCTACATGTAATTCAGTCGGCCCTGTCACGTTTACGTATGAGAAAAACGAATGATTTGCATATGAAAATTCATACTTTAGTATTTATATTCTCAAAGTCCCTTTAAAAATAAAGAACTTTTCGTTCATTTGCCGTTTTGAACGTATGTGTAGCGTCATCAGTAGCGCATCGATCGCCTGCGGTTGGCCAGCGGACCTAGCGTATGGCCAGCGTACTTGACCTATGAGTAACGTACCTCTACTGAGCCCAGCTCTCGCGCGTTCAGCGTATGCACAGAATTTATAGGCTTGCTTAGAAAAAGATTTCTGTCTCGCCGCATGCCAGCGTATGCGACCATGCTTGAAACGTATATAACCTTTGCCTCACGTATACTCCTAGCGTTCAAGTCAGCTTCTACCTGCGTGTGTTCATACGCTGGCATACGCTAGTACGATTTGCAGTTACTGTAGTGCAATCAGGCCATAACATACAACTACAGTGTGGATTACAAATGGACTTAGGCTCAAACTGGGTCAGCAAACTACCCAAGAATCAATTCAGCCTGACAAATGAAAAATGTTCTTATATTTTAAAAAAATGGGTGTTAGGCTTTTCCTGAGTTTCGTACTACCCCTTTATAAAAATTGAAGCCCCAAAACTTCTAGACCCCATCCCCCCCCCAAAAAAACACACATACACAATGCAACATAAATATTTTGCCTTAACTTATTCATTAAAGGCTAATATTATATATTCATGTAATTAAACATTGTGATTGCATAACAAATTCATCTGTTTAGGGTCTATGCAGTATATAGTTTCCAGAACACCTTGAGAACATTTTCAGGCTGACTTTGCAGAAAGATCCCAATATGTATGAGAAAAAAATCAGACTGAACCGAAAACTTGCGTTATCTTTTACGCCCGTTTTAACTGTTTTGCACATGAAAAACTTAAAAGCTCAAGAACAGAACCCACTACTTAACCCCCACCCCAATCCTAACGAGTCGACGAATCAATGGTTACAAGTATGTCAAATATGGTGGGTCCACACCCAACCCTAACCCCAATTATAATGATAGTCCTAGCCTTAAATCTATAAACCAATTCTTCATTGACTCGTAACTCATGATAGGGCTCAAAATAGCCGCCGGCTACTGCGATAGCCGGCAGTTTTAGGACCTCGCCGGTAGTTTATATTTCCACATTATAACTTAACATAAACTGAAACTAGTTCAGTAAAGCTTGAACATCAATACTGTTTTGCTTCTGAATGGCGCTTTTTATTCGTTTATGCTGGTGAGCTAAGGTCATGCCTGGTTTACTCAAAACGTTCCCATTTTTAAAACAAAATTGCCCTATAGGCTGATTGGTTGAAACACACCCAAGTAATAACATTGAACATACACATCGTTGCTTGAAAAACGGCCGGCAACAATTTTGGGATACATGAAAACAGCCTACAAAATTCGTCGTATTTTGTGAACGTTATTTTGAACCCTGCATGACTCGTCTCACTTACAGAACAACGCGAGTTCCCTGTGTTCGACAAGGGAGGTCACTTGCACAAGATCAATAAACATACCTCAATATACACTTCTCCTTTGTCAAACTGCGCAACTTTTTGCCATTTAGGAGTACAAGCTGTGGTATCTAAACATCGAAATGGCCTGAAACACAGAGGGTTTTACTTCATATAAAAAAATAACAGCAATAGCAATAATGATACCGAGCGATAACAATACCGATGGTAGTTTGTAGATCTAGACAGGGAACAAAGTTCCCTTGACAGTTTGTGTACTCTCAGAAGATTCGCAAGATGTTTCGACACTTCTTTATCAAGAATTCTAACATGATAGAATCACTTTTACGACCATTATGTCTTTAATTAGAAGCAGGTTGAGCTGCATCTGAATGTTTCTGAACTCAGTTAAATACAGAGCTGCCATGTTTCACGGTTAAGGCTTGTGCTAAAATTTCTCCGCACGAAAAGATACTGGTGTCAGAAAAGGGCAGAACACCACATACTATCAATGATTTTAATTCCTTAAGCTGGGAATAAAAATTCAAAAAATATTGTTACTTTTAAACGTAATATTTCAAACTTTAGCTGGACTTCTAATGTAAAAACTAATACTGTTTTTCACTGTATTGTAAATGTTCTAATAGTTATCTCATTTGTAGATTTAGATTTTAGGCGTACCACGAGTAGAATGGGTGTCTTTTTGAAACCACTTTTAGCGAAAACGTTTTTTCAGTAATGATCATCATCATCCGTGTTTTTCACATACACGCTCAGTTTTTTTATAAGAACCAGTAAAATTTGGCCGAGCCTCATTGTTCTTAACTTTTTAGGAAATTTCAAAAATTTTAAAAGTACTCATAAGAACAACAACAGTAAGAAATAACTTCTAACATATTCCAAATACACCTAACTTCGGATCCTCAAATCGAATAAATCGCAAAGTAAATTCGATCGATCTCAGTATTCGGAATAGTTCAACGCTTGATACAGGCAAGTTGAAGGAAAAAAATAGAATTTATTAAGGAAAGCATTCCAAATCCCAGCCTGGATTGTTCTTTCTAAATCATTGTTAGGAGACAAAAACAAGTACCAATTGCGCGAGCTCCGACAGTGATCCGAGGAATGCTCTCCCCAAGAAAATTTTAAAAATACGGCTCACAGAAACGTTACTTCCCGTGTTGAGGATACATGTAATTGCAACCAGAAGTTTGGGTTCTTCAATAAAAAGTACTTTAACTTTTAAACACAAAGTTTAGGGAGGTATTTGCAGCTGTCTACAGCGCTTGCAAGGTTTGTATAGTTTTCCCGTTCTCTAGTTTTTAATTCCAGCCTTTGCATTAAAGTCATGTTTCACACGTTTACAGAAATGTACTCGTCAGTGCAATGGAAAATTCTGCAGTAGATAACAAATATTCATAAGTTTCAAAAGGGTTTTTTTTTTCTAGCTTTAAGTAACAATCCGTATGACAGATACTGAGAACACATCATCCTTCACACTACACATGTTTGAGAAAAAATTTAAGACATTTTTTTTCAAAGCGCTGTTTCTTTTGTGCTACAAGATTTCGTCCAATCATGAGACTACAAAACAACAGAAAACAAAGGGTTCAAGTTTTCTATGTTCCCCACATTGAATTTTTGTTACATTAAATATCGGAATAGTTTTCACAAAAAGGAATAAACTTGTAAACTAGGGTTACATAAATGTACTAGATTTTCATGTTTTAGCCAATGAGGTGAGCGCTTTAAACAATATCACAATTGGCTTTTCCTTTGGCCTGGCTAGCTCTTACTCGGACCATTACTTTTAAACTTGTATTTCAGATTTCAGAAACATGAAAGAGCCCAGGTAGGGAGCGATGAGCGTCTCTCTTACCGGTAAGTTTGGTTGTAGAAAGATGGCTTGCGTGCTCTGGTCAAAACCACTTCAAACAGATCCTGCCAACCTTTGCCAACCATATGTTCCATGCCTTTGTTCCTAAAGAAAATGGGGCAAGAAAGTGTTCTCGTCTTGTGTCTACAAACAAAGACTCCCCCGGCTGTCACAGCTCAACACGCAAGTGCTGCGTTAACTATTAGTGGCTTCAGTACGAAAACTTGAAATTTGTATCTGTGCGTGTACTGTACTCTAATCTGGGCTAATCTTAAACACGCAGTCCTTGTCTGGTCGGTTCTACAATCCGGTTTAACTGCTGTCACTAAAAAAGTGCAATAAAAGAGTTATGCGTGCCGTTTTATGGCCAAACAATCTTTTTACAGCGCCTGCCTCGAAGCCAACACTGAACCAGTCGTGCTTTAGCAGAGGAAGTGAAGCTCCAAGGGAAAAACCTATAGCTGAAAACAAACAATCAGTTGTCCCTCTCAACAACATCCTGCTATCCATGCCCGCCACCTCCTCTCACCACGCCGGTCAGGGTCACCTGGGAGCAGCGGTTTTAGAGCAAAGACGGAGGTCTTCAGATTTTATTACATACCAAAACAGATGGCGAGCGAGTGAGTGAGTGGCGTGTGTAGAGTGAGAGCGCGTGCAATTTATCTCGAATATTTTACTTTTTTGTATACTTGAAAGTTTTAATCAGTGTAAATATCTCCCAATTCAGTTTTTAACTACCATGTATGCGAAGAAACAAAGATCAATCACTATAAAAAAACAATGATAAATGTACAAGGCCAGTAAATCAAGAAACAGTATATACGTGACAGGAGGAGAAAAAAGGACTTTGCACATAAAGGGCACTAAAAAGGGGGAGTGTAAAATGAAACAAATTTTATAAATACAATGGCAAGTTTACGATATATGGCGGCTTGGCAACGGGGCCGAGTCAGTTTGCCCTTGAAGTTAAGTTTGGTTGAGAGTCTGAACATAGTGAGGGGGTAACCAGTAAGGTTTGGCCGCTGAGCACAATCTGGCCTTGTAGCTCAGTTGGTAGAGCAACGGTGATCTGTTCCGGAGGTCGTGGGTTCAAACCCCACCGGGGTCAGAGATTTTTTCTCTTTCTCCGTGTGGGCCCATTTCCTATCTAGGGCTAACGCTCAGTAGGTATTATTTGGGATCATTTCAGAGCACTATATCTTACTACAACTAAACCTAAAAATATGTCTGAACATAGCTCTGCCAATCATAGTCTAAACTAGTATTTATTGAAAGTAGTTTCAGGTTCTGGGGCAGATTGTTCCAGAAGTTGATGGTTCGGGGAAAGTGTGAGTGGCTGAAAAAGTTCTGTTTATAGGAAGATATCAATAATTCAGGTCAAAATTTCGGGTACAGAAGATGACTGGTACAACTGAAAATACTTTTCAAAGTTAGCATTCAGGTTCCCAAATCTGTGTCTGAATAACTTACACAAAGTTGAACCCACTGTTAGTGATCAGGAACAGCTTCTTTCCACACGACACCTGTCTGTCCAGCAGCTCTCCCAACCTGGGGCTCTTCTCTAGAAACCTACCTATAAACAAACATATTATTTAACAAGATGTTGCCCCAAGAAGCCCTCATCTGCCATCATTATCCATGCTGCGTTCCAAAAGTCACTAGAGTTTCCTGTTTAGGAGCCTAGTATCTAACGCTATCAAGCCCCATTACTTTCCTTTGGTCTCTGTAGGAGAGTAAGATCACTCAGTGAAAGTTTCCATTGCGTTTTCTTTGCAAGTTTAACCCAGCTTTTACAAAAAAAACAATAAGCAGATAACTGTTACGTACATCTGCCACATTAGAGTTCTTTTCCGTTGGTCAGGGCAAAATTCCAAGTGTTTCCCAGGCATTGTTTAGATCTATGGGGCTTTTTCAAGGTCTTGGAAATCAAGCAATATTGCGTTACACATGTATCTCCCCAAAAACACACCCAAATACCAACCCTTCTTAAACATCACTGCATGAACACAAAATTTCTTGAAGCAATTCTTTCATTTGACAGACTATGATGTTCCTTAACAATATGAGCACCTCAGAAACCTCAGGCATTACATGGACAAAAAATTGTCAGTGTTCCACAACAACAACTTGGAACAAACTTCTGCTGACTGAAAGTTCAAGAGGGTTTTTCACGTTCCTTCAAAGATCTTTCTAGGTTTCTCAAGTTATTCCTGACCGCCTTGAAACTTCAAGGAGTTTTCTAGGAGGCGCACAAACTCTGCAGACATAAACCAGGCCGCACATTCTGGTGAGGTCGTTTACCCTGATGTGTTTTGGTTTTCAAGATAACGACCAAATTCGTTTTAAATTTAATCGCAACAATCCATGGAATCAAAAATACGTAGAATGAATTGAAGAAACTGCCGCTGCAGATCCAGCGGGGGTGAGGTCACATGGTTCCATTGAATCCCATAGACCATACAAAAAAAGCGTTTACTGAGCACATTTTTTAAGAAAATAATGTTAGAATCAAAACTCGTAAATCGTTCTGAGCCTCCCTCGATTAAATTCTAGATCCGCCATGAAAGTGGAAGCCTACAGCAACTCAGTTAATCTGGCGGACAGAGGCAGTGACACAGAATAGCATTTCACAGACACAACAAAACAATAATTAGTATGATTTTTTTAAAAGTAAGTGAAGCCAAATCAGTAACTGTCTTGAAGGAGATAAGGGACCTCATTTTTGGTTTTTATGGAGCAAACAAATAACTCAGTGAGCAGCATGTTCCTTTTTTTCTTTGTACAAAAACTTCTTAATTTGCCGGTTGGGGAGGACAGACCAACCGAGCCGATTACTCACACCTGTGATGTGAGAGCCATACTCAGACAACATCTGCTTTCGCTGTAAGATTTTGGCAAAGTTTTGGGACAACTTTAAGACCTACTTTAGCAATTCAAAGAAAAGTGAAGTAAAAAAACGGCTGGTTTCATCAAAAATTTGCTCTAAAAAGCTGAGAAAAAAATCCATAAAAGACAAGGTCGCTATTTGTTTTCTTTACCGAGAGACAGCAACAGACAGTTGAAGCTAGTCCAGAAGTAAATTCTCGAATTCGATGAAGACAAAAACCAGCGTAACTGTCAGTCAAAAGGTACTTTCGACCGATGGTCTACATTATTGGAAAATGTGATATAACAAATGTGTGATTTTTTCTTTTCTTCTGAATCTTTATAAATATTTTAGCTGAAATTCTAGATGGTACCCCTTCTCTCTTTGTCCGTTTTGTCTTATACGATTGGCAACTCTATCAAATTTACGAACATTATTGTGGTCATTAAATAGCAGTATTACTGAAACATGCACGGCGTTCACAATCTTATGAAAGCAGTTCTTACATTACATGCTCATACAAAAGATTGAACTTCACAAAGTACCAACTTGCGACTCATTCATTATACGTATGCATTGGTCGATTCACCATTATCTGTCATTTCAACACCAGAGTTAGTTTTGTTTCCTAGTTCCTCTTAAAACTTTTATTGCTTGTTTGCAGCTTGTAAGCACATCGGCTTGGTTCGTTTTGTTTGTCAGCACAAAGGCAGTTCGCGTCTGTCAAGCCCCTGAGAAATTCTGCGGGGAGGCCAAGTGGAAACCCCAAAGCATCACGGCTTCGAACATTTGCCACAGAAAGCCCAGTCAAGAATAGTATGCGTTGTTCCCTCGAATGCAACAGTTGTGATAAAGCCTTCACACTTGTGAGACAAGCGCAAGCATAAAGAATTTAAATAACATGAAAAAACACAAAAGAAACGCATCTCCCATTTCGTCGCACACTCGGTATTCCTTCGTCTTTTCCTGCGTTATGTATTTTAATTCCTTCTGCTTGTTCTTATGTCACAGGTGTGAACCAGGCTCAAGGGATTTCGCGTCACGTCCGTTGACGGTAAAACAAGTAGCGATAGATATAAAGACTTACTCATATCATTCATTACAGCATTGTACATCTTCCCTGACGAATGAACCTCTTGTGAAGCTTTCTGCAAGTGGCGAAGAACCATTGGAAAACTGGCTTTGCAAAAACACATTTTTCAAGAAAATCTACAGCAAACTAATGAACTGTATTCCAATATGGGGTAGAAAGGACAAAGCGTAATATTTATCAACTCGTGAGCTAAGGTACCGTGGTATTATTTTAGTAATCACCACTAGATACTACTGTAGTTTCATCATCGTTTCTCGTACTTAGTTCAACAACCTTGATTCCAGCACACAAACATGAAGCAAGCTACATTGTTCTCTCGTCAAGACCTGGGTCTCGGGTGATAGTGTACACGACTAAGTTCCGTTTCTTCTTACAGTGTTCTACCTAGCAGTTAGTTCAACTTTTAACATATACAAAACATACTGAGCGCTTGACCTTATCACCTTAAGGCCCATACAAACGGAAGCAACATTGTTTGCCAATAACACGCATCATTGTTGAGTCCAACATGTTGCGTACCACAACAATGTTTGCACTTGTTGGCACTTATTGCGTATAGTTTGAAACCGGTCAAACTTTTGCGCCCATACAAACGGATGTAACACTGTTGGCTAACAACAAGCAAGAATGTTGCGACTTATTACATCAGTTTGCATCTGATATCCGCTAATGTACACTTTAATTCTTCAGCTTGGCTGCGACTCTTGTTTAAGACCAAGTTTAGATAAATTATGGTAGTTAAAGACCAGTTGTACCGCTTACCACTATATCACTGTACAGATAATCCGGATCATAAGGAATCCCTTTCTGAATAAATAACTGAAAGAAAGAAAAACGTTTGCTAATAATTCTGGCAGTCAAAGATCACACAGTTTTACGTATTTTTCGATACTACAGTTATAACCTGTACACAGACATGTACAGTTGCAAACAGACATTAAATATGGTTAAACTCGTAGGTAATTCGACAAACAAATATGTATAACTAAAAGATTTAATGGAAAGATACGTTCTCTTTGGTAACCAATAAGTTCAGTTGTTAGAGACAGTACCTCTGCAGCATTAGACAATAAGCACATTTCTGGATATGAAAACATGTCAATCATGTGATGCATCGTGCGTCTGGGACCCTGCAGTAAGGCAAAAAGATTTTAAAATCTAATGTACGTATACATACTGTATATCCTTTAAATTGCGGTGAAACTCCACGGCAGGTCCTTTTATTTTAAGTAATGAGTTTTATCAAAGGAAACAATGAATAAACAAAATGAGCGCCTCGCAATTGAACTGGGCACAGTTACTCGAAAGTGAGTTAGCGCTAAACCAAAGTTAGATGTTTAAACCACGATTAAGTTTACCTCCTTAAAGATTTATTTGGGTTGTTCATTTTTAATTTACATCACTGGGTTTACTTGATGTGTTCTTCAATACTTATTTGGAAAGACCAGATGCATTTCTAGATGAAGGATAATTACATACTAATTACTCGTATTTTCATTAATGTTCTTCGCGACAACTTATTTAATTTCAACATGTAAAACACTAGCTTGAGTTTCGGATTCTCATCTCGGTCCAGGTAGGAGTCTAAAACGCAGGCTAGTAAAATTCTGGCTATCTGATAAGATTAGTTTACTTTAAAACTATTTTCAGATATGCCTGTATCAATGTATGTGAGCAGTGTATGGTAGTGTAGAGTATGTAGTAATGATACGAATAAAGTTGTTGTTGTTGTTGTAAGGAGTTATGTTTAAAGTTTCGCCTAACCCTGGGTTAAATTTAACTCACCTTCGAACAACCGGGCCCTGAACAATTGGCCAGTCAAAATGCAGTAGATTAGCCCACCTTGTATGTTTCGGTACATGTACCTGTCTTAGCATCTCATGATCATTTTTTTTAAAAAAAACTATTCCCTGGGAACTGATATAGGTACAAATGTCTCATACATGTATAATTATTTGGTGATAACAAACGCACCTGTGAATTATTCATAAACTGGTACGGATTAATTTTCGTAATTGCCAAGTGTGTTCCGCCATAAAGACGCATTACTTCTTCATCTGAAACTGGCTGTAATCCTCTACAATGAAACAAAAATAAACTGCTATAATAATAAAATGACGTTAAGTGTATTTAGTAAGGTTGTGCTTGAGAAAAATGACAACATTAAACAGCACATGATAGCGTCCTTTGTGATTATTCCCTGCTCTTGGGCAATGACTTTGCAATGCTTGGAGCAGGTCTAGAGCGGGGAAGTAAGGCTCCTCCTTCCCTTACTACACTACTGCAGCCTAGAGGATGCTTTGGGCAAGTGAAACCACCCTCGGCCTCCCTTGGCCAGGATTGTGGCTCAAGTGCTCCCACACATGTAGGCAGATCTAAACATGACCGGGAAGCAACTCTTTGGGCTGCTGGCAGACGTGCAAGTCGACTCTCATGCAAGATTGCACCACTGGCATTTGGCAGTGATGTTTGTCAATGCAGCAAAAGTTCTGGCAGAAATGCAACTGGTATTCACCCGCGATCATGTCAGCATTGTTGTCCCATTGAATCCCAGGGAATATTAAATATAAAGTACATGTATGTATGTACACTGCATATCACTTTACAGCAACTGAAATTGTGACTGTGTGTACTGGTACCAAAAGTTATCAAGACTAAAAGAAAGCAATCACACTAAAACAACTGCAACGGCCATCTGCCTTTGTCATAAACTGCACCGTCAATTTTTTGCTTTATTGTCAGCTCTAATTACATGGTAATGCTGTACAGTATATAATCAACTTCTGCAATCTTAGTCAAAACTGGTCTTTCATGTACAGAAGTTTCTTTTTAATAACACTGTCACTACATGTATATTTGTCAACTTTCATACCTGTACACTGAACCAAGCATGATATTATGAAAAGCATCCACTTTCATTAAGAGACCCTATAACACAAAGTTTCATAAGAAATCTCAAATAAAAAAACATGAAGTACAAGTACCTACTGGAATCCCATAACAGCAGTATGTGCTGATTCATGTAACTATAGAGACAGACAGAGAGGCAGACAGACCAACAGACAGAGAGCTAAAGAAGTGCTGCTACATGAAACTTAGCATGTGGCTTGTAAAATTAGACTAAAACTGGTCACTAAACACATACTGTATCAAGTGAATTTACTGCCACAAAACGTAAGTTGAACTTTGTGTCTTTCATACTGTAGGCCTTTGTTACTTATTGTTATGCTGTACATAAACATTTTCCTGAAAGCTGAACATTCTTACTTGGAATGCAGATTGCCTAGGACATATGAAACTGCTGACCTACAACTAGAAAGGGCAAAGGTCAAGAATCTGCGCAGCATTGAACTCCAGATACCTTGTCAATTGACTGATGGCTGTCTGTTGGCACACACTTCGCCGACACTCCAACAACACTTAACATACACTCCACCAACACTCCACCAACAGTCAGACGGCCGACAGTTCACCAACAAAACAGACGGCTGATGGTCAGCTGACAGACAGCTAACAGATGGCCAATGGTCAGCCAACAGACAGCTGACAGGTAATTGACAGTCAGCTGACAGACAGCCAAAAGGGTATCTGGAATATGTTTTGGTGCAGATTCTTGATCTAATTATCACTAGTAAGACCAGACTTGGAGGGGTAAGTACTACAATATGAAAGTGACAGGAAGGTGTACATGTAAATAATTTATTACAACTACGTAGTAATTACATTTTTGGTTGAAATTCTCAGCTTCAGTATTTTGGAGGCTTGCTACTTATTTGGCCTTTTTAGGTTTCAGTAATAATTTACAAAAGAGTAATTTGGGAGCTTTTGAAAAATTAGTGAAGTCCCAACCTGCACTGTCCTGGACCCTATCAATTTACATAAAAAAAAACATACAATACAAATACACTATCTTGTATTTATATTTTATATCAAATCTGTATAAAGCTTAACATATTTGTGATTAACGAGAAAAACTCAAATTAAGTATTCATCAACCAAACTTACAGTATCAGTGTCATAATGCAGACCTCGTATTGCAAAGGCTGGGTCATACTTCATATCACGAATTGCACCTGGATACTGACAGGAGAAATGATAAAAAAAATATACTCAACTTTTTAAACTGATCAAATGCATTGCTATTTATACTGTTTATTCAGTACTAAACAAGGACATCTATCATGAATTGAGTGCCATAATTTTTGCCACTCTCACAAAAATAGTTTGAACAAGTTGCTTTGCCTGTAGATTGTTCTAGAGTTGAACACTGATGTTTTATTAAAACTACAAAATTCAGTGTCATCTCTTAGATGAAGTGCTACTTTCTCCAAACCTGCAATGCAAAAAGCAGGTAGGGAGAATTAAACAGCAGATCATATATGTAGATCAGCTTGGCATTTGTGTGTTTGAGATTGAAAACTTGAGTAAATCATAAACAGGTTCAACTGCAGTATCACAGCCAGCCTGTACACAGGTTTTTTCAGTACCACATAGGCTTACCCCATATTTGTTGATCAGATTATCCACAGCAAAGTCGTAAATGAGGTGGTGGATGTCATTGTAGTAAGAGGCAAGAGTGTAGTCGTAATCAAATCCATACACTTCAATATGTTTCAAGCTCAGCTCATTGTTGGCAAAGACACCTTCATCATGGACATCAACATATGCAGTTGATTCTGCAAGATAATGAGTTGGAAATTGAACACAATATCTTGATTCAGTTTGTCAGTTTTATTTGATGAAGCCAAAGGCAGACGGGGAGCCCAGAGCTGCCGGTACTTTGAATGTTGAGGGGGGGGAGGGGGGGGGGAAGGGCGGGAGCAGGAAAGTACCTAGTTACAGAAAGTGGGGGGCCCCGAA
>JAOBRG010259760.1:0-16433 GCA_027574985.1 Umimayanthus nakama | reverse complement strand
TGGGATAATTAGATTCAGTTATTAGGCACAATCAAATCAAAATTCAGCATGAAAAGCAATATTTTGCAAAGACCTGTATAACTCTTTCGAATTCAAAATAGCTCTAGAAGAAGATTTGATGATGGCAATCTTTATTTCTATAACTACTGTTTTATTATTTGTATTGTTATTGTAATCATCAGCAATTTTTCTGCTATTCTTATTGTTGTCCCACTTGTCGTTATTCATTTTATTATTAGTATCTTTATCATCCAGACATTGTTTTAATAAATGCACACTGCAAACTGGGAGTATTTTTTTTCTAGAATTGCTATATATTCTTATTTGTTTATATAACTTTTGTGCTTATTTGTCATAAATTTATTGTACGTGCCGGCGCTGAAAAGTATTGATATGCCACCTCGAGATTGTTTATAATTCTGTAGAAGCTGAGCTGTATGGGACAGTTCCGTACTACCGAGTTCTGTACACTGAATGATTTGTGCGCTAACAAATTAAAAGTTTATATTGTCGCAGACCGAAAAGCATGTATCAAACTTTTAAATTACTTTTTAAAGATACTTACCTAGAAGTATTTAGCAAATACTTTTACATTTTAACTGCCAGTATTTGTTGTTTTAGCTCATTCGTGATCTCTCTTCAAGTGCTTCTCTTGGCTGGTTAGTGAATACATAGGTTTACAATTTACAAGCTCCTGGTTTTGAAAGCAGATTGTCAGTTTCACTCGTGTTTGCTTGACAACTCTAAAAAAGAATTAAATTAGCTAAATCACCAGTGATATGGTTTAAAAATAGCGAACAGCCGGTAAACTTCGTGTCGGTTGCTGTTGTCCGCCATGTCAAATGCACGTCAGCTGAATTTAGCGCGAATTTGAAGATGGCGCCAAAACTGTACGACCGGCTCAACTCGTCAACACTCGACAAGGTTCGACTTCAATTTGATTGGACAATAAGTATCCGAAGGATTCCGAGGAATATTCCGAAGTTGCTGCAACGCGCGCAGCGCCATTAGAATTAACTGTGCTAGAACAACTGGAAAGCTTTCTGAAAGCAAACTGTCCCGGAAAAGTGCTTATTTTTTCAACGCACTTTCCTTTGAAAGAAACGAACAGTGCGTTCAAGACTTCATCCAAACTTGTTAAATCTAGCACGATCTGGTAGGGGGAAAAATATAGCCGTTATTTTCATTTGCTTCATACTTCTACCGTTGTTCATTGATAAAGAATTGCCGAATTGTGAAAGATTTCACGAAAACTTTTAAAAAGCTTTAATGACGACTTTCTGATATTTTCTGATATAATCTTTATACGTCTACTCTATATAACAATTCCTTTATGTATTTAAATTTTTGTTGCGAGGCTTCCTATCTCATATTTTTGCTTTCGTACAGGGCAGGACAGCTGATGAGTGGAGAAAGACAAGAGTCAAGAGAAGAAAACGATGAACGTACGCGATTCACCATTGACACCAGTGTTCTCCTTCCACTTCGTCCCTGGTCATTCACCATTTATCGATCAGACAGACAGAGTAAAGTTCACCAAGACAATGTCACCGGTAGCCTGTGTTCCTGACGTGGATAATAACTTAAACGTAAATAACAAGACAAAGATTTTTCGTAAGTAGTTTTAAAAGTATATAAAGTAGTCCTTTCAATGAATGAATGTTATTAACAATACATGTACAGTCATTCTTCGAATGCGAGGTTCCTCGAATGGGAGGAAACATTTGTCTTCGGTTGAAAAAATCTCGGCACATGAGAACTCTAAGAAATTTTCCTTTAGCAATAAATAAACGTCTCGGATAGCGTGTTATTCTGACAGAAGAACAATGTGAAACCTTACTTGAAGGACAAGCGCGATTTGATAAACGGTTCTGAGAAATTTGAAGTAAAAACTCGCATGTTGTTAACTTATTTTCCATTTTGCCTTTCCACCGCTTGTAAATGCCGTGTACGAAAACAATAAATAAAATACTATTACATACCTTGAGGTTCTTTGTTCGACTTCTAATTCCTGTATTTTTCTTCAAAATATATCCATACCTTACAATAAAAAATCCATTGCTTGGCGAGCACACAGGTCCTCAAATCCGAGCAAAAATGACATCGTGAATAGCAACGGCACGCACGCACCAAAGAAAATTTTTTACAAACCAGGATTATTTGTAATTTAATGCAACATTTTCATGTGTTGATCCGGTAGTCACAATCTGGTAAGTAAAACATTTCATTGTCCGGTACTGTTTGAAACGTGTATCGGTACAATTGCTTTCTAAAAAGTCATACAGACATTTTCGAAAACACAACTGGCAGAAGTGGAGTGCGTCTATCCCTAATTTGACATAAACGTGGCGGTTCTTTCTGTCTTCATTTATTTCATAAATTATGTTGGTGTTTATAACTAAGTTCAATGCTAAAAATAATTTAATCAAAGTGTTCAGACAACACGCTAAAGAAGCCGTGAAATTCTTCCTCGCATTCGAGGAAGTTTCTCTCATTCGAGGGATTTTTTGTCCCAAAACAACTCAACCCTATTCGAAGACCTTCACAGAGAAAAAGTCAAAATCAAGTTTCGATGTAGTTCTCATCGAAATTCTTGTTTTGATTTAGTTAGACGTACCTGATCGTTAATCTCCTGTAGGAAAACAAAGCTCGAAAATTTTTTTGCTCGCATTCGGAGAGTGACTGTAGCCATTATACAATCATAAAATCGATAAGCGATCGATAAGCTACCACTATGACTGCTTTCTCAGTAGAAAAGTAGATATACGTTTATGTATACGTCTGTAATGGTATTCGTTTTTTAATTCAGAAGTCAGAACTTTCAATATTTGATAACAACATTTCTCTCCACCCTGGACCCTGGTGCCTTCTGGGGAGCGAAGAGGAGGAAGAGGAGGAGGAAGAGGGAGTTAGAGAAGGAGGAAGGGATGGAAGGGAGGGGAGGACGGAGGGAGGGGGATGCCGGACAACATGGGGATTTCGATAGATTTCCTGACAAGTTTTTACAGAGCCACTTATTTCGAATCGATTCCTATAAACATTGATAGATGCATAATGTAGCTTCACGAGTCGGTAATATAACCACAGCGCACTGTTACACTGTGGGAAAACATTATAAAAACCTTGAGACTGAAGAAAGCACAACATGAAATGGTAAAAATTTGTACAAATCACACCTCTCATTCAGCCCTACTTAGTACTTCTTGGTTTATCAACACAAGTACTGCTAACACAGAAACATAGTAATACAAACACACAAGTGCAAACATAAAACGTAAAAACACCAAACGCACACAGTTTTTGTAGTTGTACAAACACGAGCTCAGTGTACACCTACGAACAAGGATAAGCAAACATAAAAACAAACACACGAACAACAAAAAGATGGACATAATTAACCCCATGTGTTCATGAATACAATCCAATTTACTACTAAGTACCTTTAACAAGCGCGTACATTTTCCACGCCACAACTCCTCAAATTCCCGCTTATTGGCTAACCGGAACGGGGAGAACTGAGCGGCTCTGATCAACGAGCAGGGTCATTCTGGTCAGAACAGCCAGTTCTGAGAAATCGTGCGTTCCACTAAAGAACTGAGCGGCTCTGATCAACGAGCAGGGCCATTCTGGTCAGAACAGCCAGTTTTGAGAAATCGTGCACTCCGTTTCGGAATTAATCTTGCACTTGAATGAGAGTTATGTAAACCGATAATCAAACTATAGTATCTCAGTGAACACAATTGTCAATTATATTCTAGTATTCTTGGTTTTCAGGCAAACCAACTACACATGCACCATCGCCGATACCAACCGTACCTTCTGTCTCAGCGCCATCAACTCCGTGCCACAAAGCAAAAACTAAGAAGCCATTGGCAGTGGGTGCGCAACTACTAAATACACCTCTTTTAGGTAAGAGTTCAATACTACAAGTAATGTTGTTTGGTAACAAACTCTAGATTAGTTAAGTGCCCCGTCTGGCTTAGTTCACTGAGTTGTGTCATGCACTGTCTGTCACACAAGTTGGAAAAGAAGTCCGATACTCGATTCCCTGGGCCATGGCCTATTTTCGCCTCATCTTCCTGGCCCTCCATTTACAGGTTGGGCAGTTCTTTTCTGCTTTGCCAATCGCTTTATCAACCGATGATACTGATTACAAAGATAGCCTGTGGAATACCACAAATTCTCCAATCTATTAAAAAGCAACTGAACTATAGCAGGTTAACAAAATTAGGAGGGATTTTTTTATTTTCAATTTGAAATCTTTGTCTTTAACTGGAGATTTTATAGTACTGGGAAGTTATTTATGATAAAATACCAATCATAGTACGTCGTGATGGAGTGCAAAACGAACTTGAGTTTAGAAGTCTTTACATACAGCGTGCAACTCGCCTCATATGCCGCTTTGGTTTTTGTCAGGAGACTGCAGGTCTTTTATCGCCGCGAAGAAAATAAAATTGGTTTCTGTGGGGTGGTTTCCGACAAGCCATGACCAAATCGGCTGCTTGTCAGGAAAGATTTGAATATTTTTGATTTTTTAAGACTAACTGACAATTATTTGGAGCCAGACAAATCATTTTTTGCTGCAACAAAAAAACCCCGGAACTCATCCGACAAAACACCGGCTTGTGAGGGATGGACTTTAAGACGTGGCCGGGAGAGTAGCCTCCGAAATGAATGGCGAAAGCGATGTCTTTTGCCTCTTTATTACGGTGTAATGGTGTATACTGTGTTTATCTGCAAGAAAGTGAAAGCTTAAGTTTGGAAACTAGAAAAGGAATGAAAAACTCTAGGTTTTCTAAAAACATATTTTACTCAGTTTTTAATGCTACAATATTATAGTATTTCAGTAGACAAATTGCGTACGTAGGTAAATTGGTACTAGTTTTACTGTAATTGTCAAATACCTGATTAAACTTTCCTCGTTAGCATTTGCTGCAGCGACTCACGAAGACGCAGTGCTAAGAACCAAAACTCTGACGTTCTCTGCCTCTGATTTTTTTTAATTACAGAGCAAGTGGTGCCTAATTGCCCTCCAATCGTTTTGAGCCCCTGTTCGCGAAGAGAAGTACGGAAATTGGATTTGGAGGCCTTCGAGTACTCCAAACGATTACCGCCGCTGGATCTTTTCACAGGAGATGACATATTCGCATGAATTGTACGTATTCATTATTTGTAGTCGTGAAAGAAAGGCCAAGACTCAAAGAAGTCCAAGGGTCACTTACATCAATCGGTCTTAGGGCGTTAAGAAAGAAAACCATTCCAGTGACTTAAACGTTTTTTTGTTCAATGCAGTGGAACCTTACAAAAACAAGGACTTAGAAACAAGGTGTTAGAGACTTGGGAATAATCTCTCATTTTGTGACTCAGATAGAGAAACAAAGCCTTGTGTATTACATATGCATGCCAGTGGGAATTGAGTAGGATCGAACTAGAACGGACTCTTCTATATTGTAAAACGATAAATAGTTCAAAGAGTGTGGTCAATACACCACGCCTTGCCGGAGGATTTTCATTCTAGTTTTATATGAGTCACACATCAAGTCTAGTTCTGCAAGAATCAAGCGGTTACCTTCGACTGAATGTCATTTTATCAAACTGAAATTGTCCCAAGCCAGGTCCAACACTTCTCAACTGTGCTCTGTAGTCAGAAAACTCTTTGATTGACTCCACTTGTTCGCTGAGGAAATTCTGCTGGATAAAATCACACATTTGAGCATCTCCATGTTTTTCTGCCACCTTAAACACGTCTAGCAAAGCCTGGTTAACACGTTTCTCTAGTTTTATAGCAGACTCGACGGCTTCTAGGACACTTCCCCACTCGTCTCGTTCGGGTTTCGCTATATCTTTCAATACTATGCGACCCCCACGCCTGTTCTGGAACTCCATTAACTTCATGCCAAGCTGACGTTCTTCATCCGACGCTTTCTTCAGGAACTTACAAAACCTAGAAACTGCCACATCATCACGATCAAAATTGCAGGCCATGGCGAGATAAACGTAACTCGCATAAAATTCCAGATTAATTTGCTTATTGACGGCGGTTTCGCTCTCCTCGTGGTAATTATGGCGGCATTGGGAAGCCATGTCACAAAGGTTTCTTAAGATATTCTGTTAGTAAAAAAACTCTAACCCTAAGAGGATAGTTTGATCATATAGCCGGATCGCCACTTTTGAAGACTAGAAGTAGAAATGCAAGACTTGTTAATGGCTGATATTCAGTATTATTTGCATATTGGCTTTTATGTATATTGGCATCAGTAAAAATACAGGAATAAAAAGAGAAAAAAGACAAAAGATATTGGATTTTACTTTTGTTTGCTCCCTGGAACAATCAGACAATTCCTTAGGCTTAGTCAACTGCAAATAGCTACGGCAATGAAGATAACGGAATATTAACATCTCAACCTTTTAAAAGGTTATACAGTGCACCCTCGATTATCCGAACAGGCCGAACTCAAAATAAAGACAGGCTGCTCGGATGTGCCGAAAATTCGGATAATCAAGGATGACCTTTTGACCCATTTCCATGCCCCGTAAAGGGTAGTTTTTTAGCATGAATGAGGAGAAGACCACAGCAGAAAAGATAATCACCTTTATTTTTAAAACAGCACTTTGACATTTATCTTGTTTTAAACGGCAAAAAATTCAAGCCACTCGACGAAGCTACGTTTCAACTCACTGTGGTTAATTAAACATCTGTTTGGTATAAAACATATTGACCCAAGTAGGTGTTCGGGTAATCGAGGTTCGGATAATCGAGGATGCACTGTAGTTGCGATAGAACCATACTCACTATAACACAAGCACAGACGTAGACGCAAGTGCAGGAGAACAAATGTGAATGGAGACGCAAGAAGAGGAAAACTTCCAATCTTTGTGGATTATGAAGGAGCAGCAATGTTGGGGCAGTTTTGGGAGGGTCTAGTTATCTTGAGTTACACGCTTTTTTAATAAAAACCGGTAACTTTCCGCTCAGCCAGGGCTGTTCTTAAATTTTTGGCGATTTCAGCCTCAAATTGTTCTTAAATTGCTCTTATTTCCTGATATTCTTAGATAAAGAGTTAGTTGCCCGGAACAATACCCGTAAGCATTCGCAAACGTGGCGAGCCTGATTATCACTCTCTCAGCGCCCGATGACCAAGCTAAATTCTGTTAAGTGTTGTTTTCATGTACATCTCAATCTGTGCACAAGGATTAAAAAAATTTCTTAAATTTTTCCGATCAAAATTTCAGCCTGGTGATATTCTTACCTAATTTTTAGGCAAGTCTCAGTCTGGGTTTTCTTAAAGTTTGCTCTTATAAAAATGCGTGCATAAGCGATACGAGTGAGATATACTCCGGACGTTGCTCCACGGTGTTTGTACGGTATACTGATAGGTGCACTGAAAGATTTACTTCACGAGTCTCTCTGGCTCGCGCAAACTTTGATATCAGAAACTTAAGCAATTAGGACGCAAACTTTAACGAATAATTTTACGTGGGAACGCAACCTGCTGGCCACCTTCCTATCGTCTTTTTTTAAACACAGAACGCAAAAAACGCAGTTTTGTGGTTTTACAGATTGATCGTAAACAAATATTCGTGCGGTTTTTCATCCACACACCTTCAAGAGACGTACGAGTGCAATAAACAAAAAAAGAAAACAGAATTCAGTAGCCCGGCGTCAAGATTGTGTACTAAAAACCTGGTGTGGAGGCTAGAAATGCAGCAAGTGTATGTGAAATGGGATTGAAGTCACAGCTTAAGATCACTAATGCATCCTACAAAAGCCCCGTCCGAAAGAACTATCTTCTGTATGCACTCACTGCGTTTTAATGTCAACCATTGCTCACCAAATTTTGACAGAATACTTCTCGATGGTCCCGAAAGTATGAGTAAAGTAACTCGTGAAGCGGACCATTTGCGCATTTAGAGAAAGGGAGAAAAAGAACTGGGGAGGCAGTAGGAAGAATGATGAGGTGTAAAGGAGCAATCCCCTTTCTTCCAAACCCACCCCGTTTTCTTTTTTCCCTTGTTACGCAAACAATCCTGTTCGCCTGGCTAGGAAACGAAGTCTGAGCGGATCATCAGATATCTTTTCTTTGGTGGTCTCCATAAGGACCGTACCACAAACCAAGTTTGTGTAGCTAGAGTTTATACAAAGGCGCCGTCAACTAATTCATTCGAACAGTATTTTTTTGTTAATTCCTTCATTGAATTGATATTTAATTAAAGAACTCGCAACATGTGTTAACAATAACTAATACCAAACAATGAATATGTTTTTATGATACTTCATAAGATGGTTCAAAGTTTGAAAAAGTTTCCAGGACAAACGTTTTAATGAAGTGTTTCCCCGTTTGATCAGACATACGATAAAGTACTTGCACATACTCCTCGTTCCTTTCATAAGGCCCAATAAATACAAGCTTTATTTGCTTTATTGCTTTACAATTAGCCATTCACACGAGGACCATCAATATTATATTGTACAAAACAGTCCTGATGCAGTGGGACCAACGCCTTAATTCTCAAAGTTTGTTGGCAGTTGCAAACTAGACGCTATCGTCTTGAATTGTGCACTACACAAATATACACCTACGGCGACATAATCCTGCAAATCTACTACCCACTCTCTATGTACAATATTCACATGTATATACAAAGCAGTCTCGCTCAAACGAAAGAATATATTAGTGATGTAAACTTTTGTCAAAGCTTGCTTCTTGATCCATAAAAAATAATGAGCTTTGATTTGTAACTTAAATCCTCTTATCTAAGACAAAACATCAGAATCGGTGTATGAATCGAATGTAAACTGCAATGTTTTCCCAAAGAAACTCCAGTTTTTAGATACTATATATCATTAAAATAGTCGATCCGTACTATTACACTTACAATAATATGCCTTTTCTCTAAAGCATTTTTGTACTGTTCTTGTTCAACTATGGGGCAGAAAGGTAAGTTCGGTCGCCTACAGAAAACGTGCGTTCGGAAAATGGCGTGGAGCATAGGAACAAACTCGGAAATTTTCATATAAGAAATTACTAAATATACGATATCTTAATTTGTTTTGATATCTCCTAACACAAATTGATGGTCTAAGTTTTGTTGACTTTTAACCTATTGCTCTTAAGAGCCATCAAACTTGAAAACTCAACTAGCCAAAACACAAGAATTATAAATACAATTTTAAACAACTAGAATATCGTTGGAGATATTCTGAAACAAAAATATACTGAGTGTGTAAAGGTTCCCCACTTCGTTTTGTTTGTTCTCTGTTTTGTTCTCAAAATAACTGTTTGGAAACGAAAATTAAAAATCAAATTGAACTAAAATGGAAAAAAGTAAGCTTGCCGAAGCACTAAAGTTCCCTATTACCCTCAAAACAAATGTTACTTTTTTAAGAAAAATATGGAATTAATTTGATTGGAAGTTCTGGTAGTTGAACGTATTCCTCAATGCTAAACACTTTCGAAATTTTGTAATCTTAGTAAATTTTTGGCCATAATTCTTGTGCGTTTTACAACAGTTTGCTGCACAGCAGCAACTTTATCTTTGCTCCATGTCATCATTTCTGTTCAACGGCACAAGAAATGGAAAATTCTAGATTTTGAGCACAGCTCACTGTTAAGCCACTACAGGGCATTTTGTACTCAAATGTTAATTGAGCAGGACTCAAAATTTATATTCTAGAACCAAGTTTCAGGTCATCTTGTTATAGAAACTAACACGCTGTAAAACTTTTGACTGTTAATTTTGGTGACTGCAAATAGTATTGCCGATTTGCAGTTCCAATTTTACTAAAATGGTTGGCATTCATTCAATGGTGAAGAATTAATTTCTAACAACAAGAAAAATTGTTGCACCAGCAGTTGAAAGCTAACCCAATTTAGAAAGTTGACTAGTTCTAACTTTATTTTAATCATAATTTTCAATAACTGAGATAATTCATAACCAGTCCAACAAGTATGTGCACTATTGTCGTGACAATAACTACAAAATACGTTACGGTCAGATGCTGGAAAGGTCAAATGGATTTTGAGAGTTTGCTTAAAAAAGGAGTGTGGATTAATTTACTACTACACTGCGGAAATACTCTTAAAAGTTTCAGAAACCAAACTGACTACATAGCCGTGATACAACCTCTGCAACTTTTAGTTGCCTCCCTTTTGTGCAACACATTATTAACAATTCTTATAAATATCACCCTTGCCAGTCTTCTGTGAAATCTTCAAATACGGCAACTAAGATAATAACTTACAATAAATTCACGATGGAGCCATATTTACAAAAATATACTCATATAATGTATGGTAGTCGAATAATAATTTTAGTGGGCTTTCAAAATCACAGCAGTGTTCTTTCCATCATCGTGAGTGTCTGGTCGTTTCACGTGAGTCTTCATATGTGCTGAACGACTCTTGATCTTGTGAAATATTCTACAGATAAAACAAATAAAAAATAATTAATGTACAAAAAAATTGATACTTGACGTGTGATGTGGTTAAGCACTTCTTTTAAGGAGAGAACATTTTGCAGCATATGTTGCAAAACAGACTCTTATCGTACAGGACAATCAACTTTTTTCTTTCTTCACTAGCCCATATGGGACAAGTAAGTTCTGGGTTTTGTTTGTCCATAAGCAATATTCACTTGTCCAAAGAAAAAAAATTGTAATTATATTTGCTCAAACTTTTGAAAATACCATGTCACAGTATTGCATTTACTCGTCGAAGGCACATACACCAGACTTTCAAAGCAGCTATTTTAGCTGTGGTTATTTTCCTTAGTTAAAAACTCAGTATAAATGATGCATCAATTCTGTCGTCCATGCAGGCAAGTTATTCAGCAAAATTGGTTGTCCAGATGATTAAGAGTTGATTGCCCTGTCGTACTTGTGAATCTACTTTTCTTTCGATTTTGCATACCAATCATTTTATTGGTTCCTAGCAGTTTCGGATGTCTTAGCTGGGTGTGATTTAAGAATCCACAAATGACAAAAAAAGGGAAAAAAAACTCCAGATTTGTAGGCCAATACACTAAGCAATCCACAAAATTTAAAAAAGAATTTAATGTATAAAAGCAAAAATGAAAATTTATAGCTAGACAAAATCTTTAACTTGCTCCCTGGTTTGTGGAAATACATTGACAATGGTAACTGTAAGCTGTAAACTTGTCCAGATTTATGGGAGGTGCTGATTGATCGACTCCCCCCCTCAATTTTAAGTCTGCCAAGTAGTAGCCTATTTATATTCCATGTTGCATTGACGTCCTTCAATTCCAAACAGATGGTACCAATAACCACATATAGCAAGAAGGAAAAGTGCAATTCAAAACCTGTGTTTGGCTGGCCTAAGAAATTGATTGAATATTTTAAGACAATTTTTCACCTATAATCAGTCACCACTCTCTCTTATCCTGCAATTTTGCAATTCAAATAGGTGTTATGGAGAAAGTAAACTTACCTGCCGCACACTTTACATGCATATTCTGGCAGAGGGCCATCTGGATCAGAGGGGTTTACTGGGGGTGGGGCTGGTGCAGCGGGTCGCCGCTTCTTTACAGGGGGCACTGAATCCCCAGATGTAGTTGTGGATGAATTTGCCGGAGTTCGACTTCTCTTCCGAGGCTCTGGCTTCATAAAACTGTTGGAGAATAAACTGTGAGAAACAATGCAATCAGCTTACTGCTGAAAAACCATTACATCTAGTACATTATGCTACAAACAAAATTAAACCACATCCAACTACTAAAGCTGATCATTTGCTTTTGTCATGCAAACCTTGCAGTTTTTCCAAAATGGAAGCGGTGTTCAATCTCCAGACCAACTGACAATAATGATAAGGCGAACTTTTGTGAGGACCCAAGGAATGAGCCTCTCGTGCACGTCCACACAGCCATTTCCAGCACAATCAGACCAATACCAGTAGTTATGTTAAAATAGTACCGAAGATTGACTGTTACTTTCTTCTTATTTTTGGCAAAAAAGCATTATCAAATGCAATATGTTTTCATACTTTGGTACGTTAGCAAAAGTATATTTTTCTGTTTGATAGCTTGTGAGGGCTGATCTTCAAAATCAGGATTTTCTTGTCCTAGCTGGAGTGGAGTGAGGATTTAGGGTTGTCAAGCATTAGGACGGTTGGACAAAATGCTGAAGTATTTTTTTTAGCTGTTGCCAATCAAACTCAACTGATTAACTGACTAGATACCAGAGGATAAATCACTAACAAATCACCAACCTGCAGCTATTTGTATGAGCATTAATTCGTGGTTGCAAAATTACTTATGCTCTAACTTTCATCACCAAGCCACAATAAATCATACCAGTATTCATTAGTCTATTATTATGACCAGTTCCTATTCATGGAACTTTCAACTAGAATCACTTGCCACATGAAAGGAAACAAGAACAAAGAAAATTACCTTCCTCCATGTACACGAATGTGACCATTTAATGCTTGTCTGGAAACAAATTTCTGTTGGCAAAAAAGGTAAAATTAATGCCCTATGTCATAACTGCATGTCATAATATATTTAGCTGTTTCTTTTTTAACCCTGTTCGGATTTCATTAAAAAGACAGACAAAATAACGAAAATGATACTTACAGCACTGCACTGTGGAAAATCACACTCAAATAATGATGGATTGCTGTTTGTTTCGCTGCTTGTGTCTTCATAGTCCTTAAATATAAAGAGTTTAATTAGCAAAAAAAAAGACATGCTTTATGAGTCTTGCACAAATATATTTGTTGTTTCAAGATCACATTAATTACAATACTGTATACTGACACACTTTTTAAATGCAAACTTTGAAAAATCACTCTAGATGTAGGGTTTGCCCTAAAGAAAGTTTTTACTGAGATTAAAAGCCAATCCAAAAAATTTGGGACTTTTTTTATTTCCTTTTTTTCTGACCCACCGACACTTGTATCACAAATTTGTCTACTAAAGATTTTATACATCTTCACAAAACCACCAATTGCAAACAGATAGATAGCAGCAGAAAATTTGAAAGACAAAACAAAAGAGCTACAACAGTGTCACTATGTTTTCAGTCGCAGTCAGTGATTTCCTAAACCAAGTTGTTCATGTCTGTTATTCCAACACACCATATTTTCCTTAAGTTGATTTGAACCAAAGCATATAATAATCAGATGCTACATGTAGAACTACATCAAGAACATAAGCTGCACACACCTCGTCCGAGTCAGAATCTACATATCTTGTCCTCCCTCTGACTGCCTCTGGGTGAGTGGCTTTCCAGAGATAGTAGAACTCAACGCAGTCGTTCACAGACTTTGTTCCAACCTACAAAATGACAGACACTTGATTATCGCGCATAAAAACAATATTTCCATTGTTGCTTCTTTGCTAACCTTGTTTATTAGTGTTAACAATACTCCTAGTTACTCAGCTTGCAATGGATGACCTTTGTTTGGTCTTTGTAAAAAAGAAACAGATCTAGAACTATTCTTCTTTTTGTGAAAACAACAGGTATGTAGAAACAAGTGGATTAAAACTTAAAATGTATCTACTCTGATGCAACACACAGTGTTAGGTTTTGGACAATTTTAGTTGGACTTGGATTCACAGGAAAGTATTAATTTTACTGGTTGTTGCCTAAATTGTTTGTGTAACTTAGTTTCCTAATGACAATGCTCCTTAAGAATGTGATAAGAGTTTGCAGTTGAGCTCGCAAAAAAGAGACTCACCTCTTTCTTAAGGTCAGAAAATTCTTTCCCTTTAATCCTGAAAGAATTTCGAAATGTTTGTCTCTCTTTGGCTGCCCACTTTACAGATCCTACAGAAAACAAAACATATTAATATTTCGTCATTTTTAAAGTCTACAAAAGACTACTTATTGCAAGTTTCAAATGAAGGGTTAATAAGTTTGCTGTCAGGCATCTGGCAAGAATTTCAATCCAAAACTATACAACAAAAACAATTTTCATATCGAAGGAAGCAAAGAATAGAATGATATGATATACATCATCTCCTTTCAAACTTATTGTAAACATAGACAAAACTAAAAATGTGTTGGGCTCTCGCTCAAATAATAATAATACCAAAAAAAGCTGACAACACAGATAGATTCTGGTGCAGGCAACTTACCTTCATAGTGATAGGAGTACATAGGGTCTGTTGCAGGAAGAGCTGACTTTCTCTTCAAAAGATCTCGCACAGCTTCCTGGAATAAACAGCAAAAACGATAATCAGATTAAAATGAAGCAAAGAGCTTTAATGCCAATCAGATAAAAATAACTTGCTTCATTGAATAATCTAAACTGTGTACCTTGATATTTCCTTTAGCTTTGTGCAGAACATGGAGTGCGTACTCTTTATTTGAGCCTCCTCCAACAACAGCTACTGAACAGGCTACATCAAGGTATGATTCAACTGGAAAAAAGAAAATTAGTTTCTGTCAGTGTTGTACATGCAAGTTTTTTATACTAATGACCTCGCCATATTTAGTAATAACAATTTTATTAGTCATTATTAAATACAGTCCATTGGTTATTCCATTTCAAGCAATTTGATTGAATCAATGTTTACTGGTTATCAGCTTGTATTCTAATGATTGACTATATATGAAAAATGCATGGTTGTAAAATTGTCATGTGACATTTGATTCAACGGAAACGGAAATTATTTTTGAGTCAGTGGCTTCTTCAGATACAATTTATTTTCAAATAAAATTTGACTTTCTGAATTTTTAGCTGGTTATAACAGATTCATGCTCTGCTCTCATTTGTTATTTATCAGCTATTATTCAGAAGTTCCCGTAGAATAATTGCTAAATAGCCTTACAACACAGCATGACATTCTGGTGGGGTACTAGTACTACATAGTTCATTTTTGCTACAACCAAAAACAGTATTCTAGCCAGGCAGAAAACAGGAAGGCCTCAACAGGGCCACTGTTACAATAATACAATACTCCAACAACAGTTTGAAACAGAACTCTTACTTTCGTCTCTTCTTCCTTTTTTTCGTTCATCCAGTGGACTCCACACCAGAGTTGCAGGGTGGGCATCTAAGCATGGTTTAGATCTGTAACCTGCAAAGAATTAAACAAATTATGATTTGGTTGACAAAAACATAATCTCATGTGTATCTGGCTTCTTGTTTGCAAACTAGGTCAAGTTTCTGATTCCAATTTGTTAATGAAAGCACTACAATCATCCTATTTTTGTAGTAGTAGTTTTCACTTTCAATGACTTATAACTCAGTTGAAGATTCTTTGACTTTCCTGACCTTGAAAACAAGTTTGTAAGATTTCACGACTTTGCAGGTTTTCCAAGACACATACAATTACTTGTGGAGAAATTTTATTATTCCAATGTCACAACAATTTTTCCAGATTGGTTTGAGAAAAATGTTTATGAGAGTGTAACAAGAAATGAACTTCCAAGTTCTCTCTGTTGCACAAACTTACCAAGAAATTCTGGAATTTGGGCTTGAAACTGAGACCCAATATTTATTTTCCTGAAAAGATAATAAACACACTGATCAGTTGTTGTAGTTATCTTGCAAGTCAAAACATTACAGCAACAAAACACAAAATGATTATATCTGAATTAAAGATTAGGACTAGTTTAAAACATACACCAGCTTGTCTTGTACAACTCAAATAAAGCACAATGCTCGATCCTTAAATGCAGTTATAGATGTTTCTATAAGAAGATTCTGATTTGAAAGTAACTTACGGTTCAGGGAACTGATATGACTCATCTTCTGCCTCAACGCTACCTGCAGATGAAACCAAAATAATAGCACTGACATTTAAAAACTGTCAATTTATGGGTTACAACAAGTTGGTCCGAAATTGATTTAGAACTTAATATCTGCTAGAAAATTAATAAAAAATACCACCCCTTGTCAAGCATGCAGCATATAATTATGTAGGTCCACCCCTTTCCCCAAAGACAACACCTGTCATGTAATGCTCAAATAGTTCAGGTTAATACTTAGAAACTTTGGAGTGGTTTATAGTGTTAATGGTTTAAAACTTTATTAATTAGACAGTTTTTTGCAAAAAAGAAAAAAGTTATGAACAGTTGTTGTATTAATCAGTTTCAAGAGAAATTAGCAAACCTACTTAGCTATCATGTTATGATTTGTAGTCACAGGAGATGTCAACATTCCCATAAAGAGGTTGCTAAAATTGTCTAGGGTTTTGGTCGAGAAGCCAAACAACTTAAGACTAGAAGTAATCACAGATTAGTGAAGTGCATTCGACGATCTTTTAAAAAAAGTTGAGTATCATCACTCTTGTTCATTTCTCCTTGACTGTAGACAGGTTTATTTAATACAACAACAACAGTTTTAGAGATGTATTCATCAGATGAGTGACTCAACTCACAAATACGAAAGGCACAAAAACACCGCTCACGTTTTAGTATTTTGCAATAAAATGTGTTTTTAATATTGAACAAAACTTCGCACCAC
>JAOBRG010259649.1:3168-16436 GCA_027574985.1 Umimayanthus nakama | reverse complement strand
AATTTTAAAAAATTTGTGGGTGGCATGCCCCCAACCCGCCCCCCCCCCCCCCTTAAGCAAAGACCTGATTAAAGACCACTCCCTCACACACTTTCGATAGGACAGGAAACAATATTGCTCTGTAGATGCTTTTGAACGAGGAAAACGTGTGATTACTCATTTTATATCATGTATGAAAACATCGTAAACTAGCTAGTACACAATTCAAGGCTGTCAGATGTGGGTACAATCACGTTTTGCTGTCATACCATCTGTAGCACGTCAGCCATTCACACCACTTTTTTTGTCCTTTTCACGCGTGGTTGGTATATTTTCTAGGTCAATCGGATTACTTTTGCAGTACCGCTTGAACTTCTTTGCTCAAACGTTGTCATAAAATGCGGAAACGAAAATGATCAAAGTGAAGACCGTTCACACAATTTGAAAGCTTGAAAAACGCTCGAATGCAAGCTTATTCCAAACTGAACAAGGCAAACAAGGAATAGTATGATTATTTGTTGAACAGTCAAACAATGATCAATAAAATATTTTACTGAGTACCAGAGAATTTAGGAATGCTATGAGCGTGGACTCTTGTAACAGGTGTTTTACTCGGTTATTTGACAGAGACCACCAGTACATTTAGACACAACGTCGGTCACATGTTGTGTGCGTCAAAAACCACGCCAAAGACCTTTTCAGAATGTGATTGTCTGATTTGTTTTCCAAGTAGGGTAATGGCAAAGTTATCCGGTACATTTGCTAACATTTGCGGTGTACCTAGCAACAGAAGTTTTGACAGGATTGACTAAGAGGTGATTGGTGCATCACCACACAGCCATTTCTCGCAAGTCCTCGGTCTAAGGGGTCTGGACAGGATAGAACACATAATGCTTGGAATCATCAACATAGATTTTCAGTGAACTCACACTTGGTACGGCTTGAAGGTCGTTTACATAGTTGTTAAAAAGGGCTTAGCCCAATCCAAGATACTCCTTGTGGCACGCCGTATGTTACTCTGCAGGGATCTGATGTATCAGAACCAATTCCAAAAAAATGGTTTCTGTCAGGTAACTTGTAAACAATATCATCCGATAAAAATTACAGTATGCAAACCTCTATAACGATTTTAAGTTTAATTGCAAGATTTACAGCATGTTATCATTGTGTTGTGCAAACAGGAAAAAATGTATAGGTAAATAAGCAATTAAATAATTATAACACATAAACAATCCATTTAATCTTCATCACAAGAACTACTGAAAAGTTCGAATGGCAAGATTCATCGCGTCCCTTCTGGAGTTGTGTTGTGTACAGGCACAGTTTTGACGGGATCTAACCCGATGTTTAACATTTTTATATTTAGAGTCATTCTACAAACCTTGAGTATCTATACTAAAAACTAGTCTCAATTTAAGCATGGTTTCCAAATGATCGTTTAGTATCACTTTCAGTCGCAGCAGCTTTGCTATGATCCTGAACAATCACATGATTGAGCTAGTTGTCAGTTTTACAAACTGTGCCAAATCTGGATCATAGAAGATCGCTGGAACAGAACTAGCTCTAATCATGCGACACTCATTGGTCCTCAACGGTCACGTGGCAGCCAGTCTTGAGGAAATGTGGTTTGACAATACTAAGATGCCATCATCATAATCGTGCCAAATTTTACTTGCTTCTCTGGAAATTAAGTAGAAACATATCTAAACAAAAGATACAAGGAACTTTAATCTTGTAGCAGTGAGTGGCACACGACCTTATGGTTTCTTAATTTTCCCGATATATATGGTTAGTTTACTATCTCGGGGACACAAGACTCTTCTACCAGATGCAGTTGACGAAAAGCTTAACCCTAAAGCATGATTACTGCAGAACTAAAGAAAAGATCTATTATTATAAGAATAAAAAGTAGTATAACACTGATAACATAATACAACATTAAATGCGTTAGCGTAGAGGACAATAACAAGATTTATCCTATCGAGATTATTGCTTGAGTGAGAAACAACAAGTACAAAACACACAAATTTGGCAACAGTACAACCGAATTATGAAGTCCGCCATCTTGCCGTTGCTGTTTTTTCGTGTTGACGGACTTGTTTCAAGTCAAAGACGGGGATTGGTTGGAAATATCGATTCCATTATAAATAACTTTAACTCCCCGTCCATATACAAGCAAGTGTAATCTTTCGTCAACTTGTAACATTTTCCTGGGTCCCGCCGGCCTCAAAGGCAGGTCCCATCCTAAGACGGTAGGGAGACACAGGGGCATGTCCTCTCAACTCCCGCAGGTCCTTCAACGTCATCTCCTGGTACGTTTTGACGAGTCGCAGCATTTCCAGGTCTTCCTGGTGGCTGTCCTGCTTTCGTCGGTGTACGTAGCGTTGTACAATGGACACAAGCATCTTTCTGCGCTCCTGCAAGTCGTAGTCACCACCCCCTTGTTTGTATATTTCTGTCAACTCAATCGACTAATAGAAAAAGGGAAAGTCAGATCAGACTTTGACGGAAGAAGCAACCTTGCTTATCAAAATTGTTGTAAAAGCTTTTTATAGATGTTACCAAGTAGCAAAACCAAACTGATTTCCTATTTGTATTGGATATAAATATATATACATATATAAATTCTCAGTTTCTGTTTCAGTTCAGAAATTTTCTGTCAAAGAATTAGTTGATATTCATAAATCCAGAGATGGAACCTCTGTTCAGATATCCGAGATTTAGTAACAACCAGCTGAATCAAAGTTAACATTTGCCTACGAAATTTTTCCTACAAATAACATACAACCAACTCTTTATAGCTTGCATTGGCTACCTGTGAAGTACCGCATTGATTACAAGATCGTGAGTTTACTTTCAAAGCAATACATGGCCTTGCGCCCAGCTACCTCTCTAATCTAATAGCTGGCAAAACCAATAGAAACAAGCTAAGGTCTATAAATGATTGCTTGTTAAGCATCCCGAAGAAGATAACCAAGAAAACTTTGGGTGACCGAGCCTTTCAAGTTGCGGCGCCCAGGCTGTGGAACAATCTTCCGGCAACTATTAGAAACATTAATTCCCTGCAAGATTTTAAGCGTCATTTAAAAACTCATTTTTAAACAAGCCTTTGGTTTGAGCTTGTGTTCTTATATTTTTAGGTTTATTATATTTTTAGGAAGTTTTTAAGTAGTCTCTAAATTTTAGTAAATAGTAGTATTAGCGATTTTAATATAATGCGCAATTGACCATATTTTATGTTATTAAATACCAAGCACTGGATATTGAAGTTCTTGTAATCTAACTGGCCTTCTACTCACGGTATAAATCCTATATACTGCAGTTTGTCCAAATATGGAAACTAACAATTTTATCATAGAAAATTTTCCCTTAAAATGGCCGAAAACCCGACGCTGTAGAAAATAGAGTTAAAGATATTTTTATCTAGTGTTTGGTATTTAATAAAACAATTATTCCACTCTGAGCTTAGGTTGCCGACTCGGTGCTCCGCACCTCGTCCGCTATCTAAAAGCTCATATCCAACGCGCGTTCGTGGAATAATTGTTAAATATTGCGCAACATAAGTATTAAAGTATTATTGCTATTATTATTATTATTATTACTAAAATGGGGGAGGGATTCCCCCTGTCATTGACGTTGTCCATTCAAGGATTACAGTCTCTTTGATAACTAACATAAAAGTCGAACTTCTAAAAGTAGATGCTCCAATGATCAAGGCGTCGGTGTAAGAGCCTCTTACGAACAACTCACCTCTTCGATTTCGTTTACTTGGTATCTCCTTGTTCTTGATCCAGTGTTCTCCTTTAAACGAATTGAGACAGAGTAAGAACCTAGGACATTGAGTTGCTGAAAGCTGATTTAAACGGCAGTAACAGAAAACTTTCATAATGAGCCCCAGAAGCCGTAAACAATAACTTCAAGTCGCGGTCAAGCTCTACCATTTTTTACGTGCCCTTCTTGGTCCGGTTGAACAGAGCACATCATACTACCGACTGTACTATGTCAAGTCACACTTGACCTGACGAGAATGATCGTCGTAGGAGTTGAAACTGCGGTTTCGGTAACTCTTTCTCGGGAAAAAAATAGGGAAAATGGTACATTTTAAGGCCTTCAGTTTTCGACACTTGACCCCGTTTGACAGTATTTTCAAAAAACCTTTCAAAGTGAAATATACTCAACGTTTAAACGTATCTTTTTGAGGAGCAGGCGTAGCTCAGTTGGTTAGTGCGCGGCCTTTGGAGCTGGAGGTTCCCGGTTCGATCCTCGGTGACTCCAGCGTCTGCTTCGACTTTCTTCTTATCTGTGTAGCTTGAGCTATAAATACCCGTAAAACGGAGCACTGACAGAGGAAGGGGGGTAAAGTGCGCACCGAGAGCCACAAGCTTATCAGTTACTTACTGTCACGTGTTACCCTCGTTAAATAAGGTCGCTTTACCTTTACTTTTATCTTCCTATTAAATGCACAGTTTACCATCGTCTTATTTGATATAACTCTGTAGTAACTTTTAGGGGCTAAAATATGCAGGGGCATTATGCAAACTGGTAACTTTTAGGGATGTTTTTCAACAATTTCAGCGATCATTCCCGTCATATTTAGTTGTGAGTACAGTACAGTAGAACGCAATACTTATCAAGTATTAAGGGCTTTTCGGGGCCATGGTTTACACAACGAATTATGTGGGTTTTTCAAAAATAAAAAAATCCCAACTGGCAGTGTGCCCAGTCAGCGCATCAAACCGCTCAGCCACGCTGCCTTCTATTTGTTTCGTCTGGCTTTTATTTTCAAGGGGACTTAGTTCATGTAGTCTCGTTGTGGTTTCAGCCGTAGTTTCTGTTGACCAGTAAAGGTCAAACACCCACTTTAGCCTCGACCTAGCGGGACTATCCTTACTTCGCAACAAGTAAAGTTAAAGGAGAGCGAAATACACGTACTGTTCTCTTTATCAATTACAAACAAAAGGACACGTGCACATATCGAAAACAAAAGAGAAACGCTAACGATAAAACCGTGAAACGTTAAAGGTTAATTTTCTATGGAATTTAAAATATGAATGAAACCGTATTACGTGCATTTGTTAAAGCCTCGAATACTACCACGTGACACTTTGAAGCTACGTCTTCCATTCAGTACAACAGTTATACCTCATCTTGGTTCTTGCGACATTTTCGGCACCAATTGAAAAGCCTCAAGCACTGTTTCTTCAGATATCTCGGATTTGGAATGAGGTTGAAGGGGGATGGCACAACACTTCCTTTGTCCACCCAGTTCATCCACATACGGGTTCGCGACACTTTCCAGTGAAGATCTTCACGCTCCTACAACACCGATATATGCAGCTTACAAGTGTGCTCAGCCTATCACGACTTGTAAAAAACAAGTTATAAAAGGTTTGCTGCACCACTGCGAATTACTGTGTTACATTCTTTTTTTTAAGAACTTCCTTAAGTTTGGGTTGAGGCTGAGCGTTCTTAATTATTAAATACAGTTTTAAAATTGTTATTCGATTTCAAGCAATTTGATTTGTCCGGTAGTCACCGGTTATCAGCTGATATTCTACTGATTGGCTATATAAGAAAAAGCCTGGGTAATGTAGCTCAATAAAAGGAAAGTTGAATGTCCCAAGCACAAGTTATTTTGGAGACGGCGGCTTCTTCAGACACATTTTCTTTTCAAATAAATATTTATCGGCGAAAAATAGTTTGTTGTTGAATTTAACAAAACAATTATTCTACTCGACCTTCTGAGTACTAGCTGATTATAACAGATTCGCACTTTGCGCTCATCTGTTATTTATCAGCTAAAATTCAATGCAGTCTCGAAGAAAAATTGTAAAATGTTTTGAGGATTTCAGCTTCTAATGTTCTTAAAATGTTGTTAAAAGACCGTCTCTCTAAAATCCGACCACTCACTTTCGTGTCCAGTTTAAACTGCTTTTATAATCTAGGTAACAAATAGGTTTACCAAAGTAAGAACAACAATGCATTTCGTTTCGTTCAAAAGTCATTTTTGTCTTTTCTCGTTATAATCATACAATATAATCTATTATCTCTTGTACGTTTTAATTACTGTTTGTAAGTTATTAATTTGTTTATCTATTCATCTTTTTTCTATTCAATTTTCTTCTCATATACCGATCAAAAAAAAACGAACCAATGTAGAGTTCTGGATGCCTGGCTTATTTTAAAATCCCTTGTATGGTTATTCCAGGCAATCAGCACCTACCATACCTGCTAATTAACAAACAAATATCATTGTAAAATGTAAGTATGAAGTACACAAAATTTCTGTTGTTGTTGTTATCAGAGTACTAATAACTGCATGTCTGCCTGCCCGTCTCTTTAACAAAAGCCGGTTTTCAATTGGGCAAATTTTTTCGTTTTTTCGGGCGAAAAAGTAGAAACTGTTCGAATACACTTTTTCGCCGAAGAGTAAAGAGCCGGCGAAAACTGTGCCGTCTGTTGGAATTAAACCGGCTTGACTGTCTTCTCACAATAGCAGCGATGTGTCTGTTAAACTATATTCGCTTGTCACTTACCACAATCGCTTCGAAGGACCTTGTCATCATGGCGATAAGCATGTTGATAGCCACAACAGTGACCACTAACAGAAAGAACCCAAACAGAACTTTCCCGGTGTCTTTGGTTATGTCGTACACTTTACTCTCGGTGTTGAATGAAGAAAGTTCCGTGAGGCCAAATACGGAAAAGAACAAACCAGAAAAAGTGCTGCCTGCCCTGCGAAGGAAATAGTAGCAAGCAATAAACTGGTTAAAATAGTCCCTATACTCGTATATATATATGCCCCTTCCCTCTCGCGACCAAAGACACAATACAACATTGGTGCTGGTAAAGGAGATAATTTAATCCACCAGAAAAGCATGAAGAAGGATAAAAAGCACTAAATATTGGGGATTTCTGGAGCAGAACGAAGCGATCAAAGACATATTTCAAGCCGATTTGGTGCTGGTAAGGGGATAATTTTCTTAATATATGAGCACAATGTTTCCTACAGCTCATGGTCGCATGGTACGATCTACGCCAAACTGGAATGCAAAAGAATGTGCAAGAACATAAAAAAAACGCAAGTAGCTAGAAATGTTGATTTTCCTCTTATTGTATTTCCCAGTGGAGTCTCGTCACATTTGTTTGCTCTCCAGTGAGTTGGATTTTGTACCGTGTGACCTCTTGCTGCAAAGGACCAACCAAACGCTGACCAATTTACTCTACCTACCCAGCAAACTTGTGCTCTTCCGTTACTGTTGCGTTTTTCTGTTGCTGACGCTGACGCTGTGCCACAACGTAATGGGAATAAAGCCTCCTTATTCCCAGACCAAACGACAGAAATATCATGCTAAAGAACAACATGAACTTCACGACGTCGCCAAACAACTTGTACAACGACAACTGCAAGGGTCCGAGGTAGGAGGTCACTTGCAGCGCGCTCAACATGTGGAAGAAGCTTAGCACCATAGCGATGGAGTAGAGACTGTTCGCCCAGAGTGATACTTCGTATGCGTTTGTGGGGCTGAAGTCATCTAGCAGGATCCAGCTTCCTATATACAGTAGATATTTAACATAACGAACAATTTGAAATTAGTGGTAACAACAATATTTACACCTTACTGAACCATTTTTACAGAATCTTTTCAATGCCAAATGTATCATAAAAATCTCTAAAAGAGAGTATCTTTAAAGAAGTTATATAAATTCATTGCCTCTGAAACTATTTTTCCAGAACAGAAACGTTTCACCTTCAACATATTTCGGTTTACTTAAAATGTATTATTCTAGAGCACAAATATTTACTGGGATTGCTATCACTTTTTGTCCTTTCCTGCAGTTCAAGCCATTGAAAGTACAATAACCGCTAATGCGCTGAAATTGCAAAAGATTATTTAAATAAGAAATAACTGTGTTGCCGGAGAGTTTTGGTTTTACTAGAATTTTTTTATCAAAGTTGAGATTCAGCTATTCTAAAAACACAATACTAGAGACGAAAACGCAAGCCCAGACGCAAGCGCGAGAACACTCACATCACCGACGCAAGTGATAATGGCGACGCAGACGAAGTTCGCTTTGCGTGAAGGCTTGCGTCTGCTTTTGTGCCAGACAGAGAGGCATGTCTGTCACTGAAAAGCAAATAACAGCCGGGACACCAACGACTTCTGTACAACTAACGTTTTTTTCTCTAAACAGGTACACAAACTGTGCTTTTTACCACTTCGCACCTGTTATTCCATAGGCAACGAGCTTTAGGAAATAGGCCATTACGAACAACAGCACCATAGCCAGAGATATAAAGTTCCACCACTGCATTTTATAACGAGTGAAACCCTGGTTCGACAGCTCTTTCACTTCTTGTGTTAAGAGTCCAATGACCCAGACAAAAATTATCCATTCTGGAGGACAAAGGAACCACATTAAAACTTTGTTAGCCCTTGGAGCTCTCCTCGTGTTACCTTTGTCGCATTGTCATAGTCGAAAATAGCTCGTACACACTTTTCTGAACCAACTGCAATCTAAAAACACTTGTGACATTCCTAACTGCTCATTTCGAGCTCCAGTGTGCACGATAAATGCTCTAGTAAGCTCAAGGGAGGAGGGAGGGGGTTATGTCAGATCTTTGAAGAGAGCGGGGCCTTAGTTACAAAAATTGAACCTTGATCAGGTCCAATGCAGCCTCAAACTTTAAAAGACATCAATGGAAGAGGAATATGAACGCGTCAGTGAAATTAGAACTTTGATTATTAAAACTGGTGCACATTTTGCTGTATAATACTAGCGATACAAGTCCATGAGTTCGATCAACTATCCGTAGGCAGCTTCTTACTTTCATCTCATTCATATTTTACTACCTTGAAGAGAGGGGAGGGGCTAATATAAAGAAGGAGACCTATTACAAATTTGGGCGCCAAAACTAAAGTGTGACTTGTTTGAGAATTAAGGAGGCATTTATAGAGCTTTTACACTGATATTTGCATTTGTGCATCCTATAGCTTTCGAGAATTACAATTTTATCAGAACATTTCGATCATGGCTGATGGAACTAACTGATATTACTACCATCCCAAAATCATAAGCCACTCTCCCCCTCCTGCCACCAGCCAAAGAGAATCTAAAGTAAAATAAACGCCATATGTTAAATCAACTTACCCACAATTGACGGTATCCCTACATTTTGATGAAACATGTCTTGAAATGCTGATGTTATCAGCAAACCAATAAATATAACGAATGATCCCGTGTGGCTCATGAACTTGACTATGGGTGTTCGCATGTTCTTAGAAATCTCCAAATCAGGCAAGGCGATGTATAGTAGGACCAGAAAGGGAAGAAGAACAGTGTGTCTCAACAAACAAGTAAGTTTTATTGGGAAATTCAGTTTACGCCATGATTTTGTGCAAGCTCCACAGCCTGCACCGTACATCTTTCTCTTGTAAAGCACATTGTTCAGCTGGAGCTGGCTGTAGGGATGTGCCACAATCTTGAAGGAAAAAGTAAACAATAGTTACATCGAGTGCTGGGCTATTAAAATTTAGTAAAACGGAAGTAATTGAGTGCATTTATACTGGCCCGGCCAAACAGATCATTAAGGTACTGGCAACGCTTTCACAGGAAGAGCCACTTCGGTGACCACTGATACGACGGTGAAGGCGGAAATGCCGGCAAAATACAACTTGATTTACATGCATGTGCTTGAGAAGAAGGCCATATCTGACCAATGGAGAGCGATCTTCAATTGTAAGCCGACACGTGGCATACCACTGTCACTACTATCACTGACACACCACTGTCACTACCATCACTGACACACCACTGTTACTACAATCACTGACACGCCTTTGTCCTTATCATCACTGACACAACACTGTCACTACCATTACTGACACACCACTGTTACTACAATCACTGACACGCCTTTGTCCTTATCATCACTGACACACCACTGTCATTACCGTCACTGACAAATCACTGTCACTACCATCACTGACACATCACATGCCTCCGCCATGTTTGTTCAGAGAACTTCATTTTCCCGCGCATCTATAAAGCGGGAATTTACCTAACTTATAAGGTACATTAAATCTTAAGGGTTTTAATTGATCAAACAAAAAGGTTGACTCACATCACAATAATTGCAGTCTCGGTGACGTTGGCATTTCAAGCAATCTGATTGGTTCGCTATCTCTGACTAATGGACGTTATTATATACACAAGTCACTTGATAACGGCAACGGAGCTCTTTGATCGGCTCCTGCACAACTAGGATCTCAGCTCATATCCTATGTGTAGCGCAATTTAAGATGGCGGCGAGGCTTGCCGAGCCGACAAAGGAAGAAATTGTGGCTTTACTCAAAAAATGCCACACCAGAAAACACCAAAAAAGCAACTACTAACGATACAAAGAAAGCTACAAAATTAGGAATGAAAGTTTTCAGAGATAAACAACGTTTTAACACACAATTCAAACAGTTTGCTCACATTTCGAGTGTCTTCTGTCCTGATCGCCAAGCTTCGCTGATGCTTCTTTCCTTGAACAACAACTGCCCTTCCACGGCTCCATTTCAAAGTCCCATCCAAATCAACTCAACTTCATTTGAGCAAAATTTGATTGTCGCTATCTCTCTTAAAAACGGATGTGATTTCCAACACTCCAACAGCAAGCACATGGCATGATTTCCGAAAACTTCACAAGCTGTTCTTTCAATTTCTATTTCAAGTAAACTGCCTGTAACTGCCCTCACAGAACTATTTTGAGGTATTAATAACTTAAACAACAGTTTTGTCCGGTCACTTTTAACAGAAATTGTTGAGGATCAAATCTTCAAAGCTGATTGCAGAGCCGCCATCTTTGTGCTAACTGTAAGTTTCACGCATAAATTTAGCGTGGAAAATGAGGCAGCCAACAGTGAGCGCATGTCCATTACTGTTGTTACGTTGGGAGAAATTAAAAGAGCTTAAACTCAAAGTATCATTCAACTATTGAAAAGAATGTTGATTGATGATTGGTATATAATAAAACAATTATTCCACTCGCTTTCGTCGTAATGAGTTGATAGCCAACTCGGCGCTCCGCGCCTCGCTGGCTAGCAGCTCATGTACGACTCGAGCTCGTGGAGTAATTGTTAATTGTCCACCTACCGGGAGTTGAATAATGAAACAATGGCCGGCGTTAACTCTCGTTTGTCGAAGTGACCGAGAACGACGTTTTGCAAGTGCAAGATATTAAATTTCCTAACGATACAAAGAAAGCTACGATATAAGGAATGAAAGTTTTCAGAGATAAACAACGTTTTAGCATACAATTCAAACAATTTGCTCACGTGTCGAGTGTCTTTTGTCCCGATCGCCTAGCTTCGCTTCGATGCTTCTTTCTGGAAACAACAAATGCCGTTTCACGGCTCCGTTTCAAAGTCCCAACCAAGTTAACTCAACTTCTATTGAGCAAAATGTCTCCTTTCAAGAAAATTTGATCGTCGCTATCTCTTTAAAATGGTTGTGATTTCCAACAATCCAACAGCAAGCACATCGCACTGATTTCCGGAGGAAGCTTCACAAACTGTTCTTTCAATTTCTCTTTCAAATAAACTACAACTGCCTTCACGGGACTACTTCAAGGTATTTAAAATAACTTAAACAACAGTTTTTTTTTCCAGAAATGAAATCTTCAAAGCTCATTTGCAGAACCGCCATCGTTGTGCTAACTGCAAGTTTCTCGCATAAATTGAGCGTGGAAATGAGGCAGCGAACTGTGCACAGTGAGCGCATGCCCAATACTGGTGACATGTTGGGAGAAATTAAAAGAGATCAAACACAAAGGTGTTGCTAACTTTTCTTGGATGTGTTGTGTTGTCACCGAGTTTGTATATGCTTACACAATTATTCTCTTCAATCTCGGTGAATAGTGGCTTTTAGAATATTCGTGAACCTCCATGCTTCGCCGCATGTCGGTGAATATTCTGCCACTTTCAGTCACCTTGATTTCAGGGAATAATTGTTTATAATAAAATACGACAGCCGTGTGGAAGATATACAGTCTCGGTATAAACTGACTCCTTACCACTGTCAACCACGCACATATATAGAAAACGGACAGAACACTGCCATGCTATCACTTGATGCATTTTTAAAACATTTTTAGCGAATAACACATTGCCTCTTTTGGAAAAAAAAAATGGCAGGCGCTCGGACAAAAAACTTGGGTCACGTGATCATGCATGCCAGTGCAAGCTCAATCCAGATTGTTTCTTGGAGAAATTGTTGGAAAACCGCAAAATTCTTTTAGTTTTACTGTAATAAACTAAGTAAGGTATGGGGAAAGTAACTACAATGAAAACACCAAAACTCGTTACAATTCTAAGCCTGTTTGACATCATAATGCACAATGGTGAATGATGAAGTGTCCCGATTTCAGAATTTCCAAATGTTGGCAGGTAACTGAAAGGTAAATTTTGCTTTGGCGTTTGTCTCAAACATAATTATCTTAAAATGCTTCTCTTTTACAGTAGGAGGGACAGGTGCAGCTACAGAACACAAGGTAAATACTTAAATTAGTGAAAATACAACCAATTAAATGGCTCAGGAAAAGGATCAACTGAAGTGAATAGTATCAACTCAACCGGTCAGTTCGTAGTCAATTGATGCTGAATTATAAACTATTAAGCAGCATGTGTTTGAAGGCTGAGATTTTATGAATGTGATCTGTGGATATTATGCAAGAACCTTTGGACGAAACCCCTCCTAAGAGCAAAAATTAAGAGTAATTTAAAATAAGACATCATACTGTACTTTGTATCAGGACAAAGATTTAGTCAAACTGTACAAAGTTCTCGTTGAGTTAGGAGAGCAATATTTTCAAATTAAAACTTGTGGGTTGATCAAATATCAAGGGTGGTTGCGGGCTGTGGAAGACACTTTGCCGATTTGGAATTGCCCATATTTGTGAAATGACCCACATAATTAAGTGGAAAGCTTTGCTGTAAACTTTCAACTAAGTAACATGGTTCATTTATATTTTGCCATTTTGCTTAATGCTACCAAAGTTCCTTGGAAATAGCAGGAGCAGATCCAGGATTTTCAAAAGGGAGGGGCACCACCAAGCGGTGAAGGCGCAAGCTTTCTAGGAGGGTCTGGGGGCATGCTCCCCAAGAAATTTTTGAAAATTTTAGTCTCTAAAATGGCCATTTCTAGCATTACGTTTAGTACTATTTTTTTGCTTCATAATTTCGTTTTTGTGAAAAAAAGAAAAAAATTCAAACGGACGTGTTCCCTTCTGCTGCTTCTAGGTC
>JAOBRG010259538.1:0-11697 GCA_027574985.1 Umimayanthus nakama | reverse complement strand
GTTTAATGGAAGGAAAACTGACACTTGGGCTTTTTGGCTGTGTGGAAATTTTTTTAAAGTTATGCATAACATTTTTTTATCTTCAAAAGAGTGTAGGTCTAATTTATTATTTTGCTTGTTACTAACATACTAAATTAAACTCACAAAGTTTCATTGATAACTGTGGCCTGTTTTTACCTGTTTTGTCAGACGAGAAAAGAATCTGTCAGTTATTCCAAGCGAACTGCTGAACCTGATGGGAGAGACACCAGTACACACGATGGAAATGAGAGTGAGCCAGAATTTGAAATCCTTTCAAGTTTCCAGTGTGTTCCTGCCCCAGAAGTTGACGACATTGACCTTCCTTTTCCAGGTAATAATTGCATGTACAATGAACCGTTTTAGCTTGCTGGGCTGTCATTATGTTTTGAAATAAGCAAGGCAACTGAGAAAGTAGACAACTCTGAAACAGGGACCTCGAACAGCTCTGAGGTTGGGGAGGGGGGAAGGGAGCACTGTTAGTTACTCAATATTGGGGGGCAAGGGCACAAGTCACTTTTTCTTACTAACTCTTTATAATTTCAAAAATATTGGGGGCACATGCCCCCCTGACCCCCTACTCCACAGTCCCTGTGAAAACTACTTTTGAAATTAATACTATCCAAGAAACAACTTTAAACAAAAATTTTTTTTTTGATATTTGGAGCACAAAGTTTTTCCACTCTGTTTCTGGCTTAGTTTGACATTACTTTTTGCTGCAAGTATTAACTTGTATTACTAAGGTCTTTGGCCCCAAAGGTACCTCCTAAAGAAAACCCAAGATCTATGTGTGTGTTTGTGTGGGAAGCAGGAGGGGGCGGGGGCATGACCAAATTGCAATTTAATGTAAGTTGTAAAGGAAAAAATACTTTAGTAAGCTTTTGCCAATTTTGTTGCCCTAAAAAACTTGTGTCCTGTCATGTGAGTTAGTACATCTTTGCCAACACTTTCTTTTGAATATTAATTTTATGATGAACCGCAAACAGCTTCCCTTTTCCTTAAAAATTTTGAAGCATTAATATATACCTTTTATTAGCCGAGTGCGAGGTCCGTACGGCAGGTTATGGACCGAGTTTTTTCCTTCCTTTTATGGCCCAAGTGCGCTACTTACGAACCTGGAATTGACCAATCACAGCACGCGAAAGCATTCAGCCATATAGTAAGAAATCAATACCTGTAGACTTGAACCCCAGTTGTTTTCTCCTGGGGTGTTTCCCCTGTGGCTTCACCTGGATGTGAATTGGCATACAAAAAGTTTTTAAAAAATACCTGTCTAAGTGCAGTATTTTTACTGAATTCCAATTAATGCTTGTAGGGTGTGGTTTTCCCCATGATTGGTTTTCTCATAGACCCCAAGATTGAGAACCCTAAATGTTGGTTACATTTGTTTGAAAGAGAGCCAATGGCGTGAGTTTCTAGGAGGAGTGTGACAACCATGAGAAAAATATTTTATGGGTCGTGTAACAACGCAAAGGAATTTGTTGGGTTATAGAAAGTCCAAACTTGGGATATTTGTGGGTATAAAACATGAACCTCTGTTGCCTCCCCTCCCCCCATCCCCCCCATCATTAAAATATTATGCCAGTTGGGCCATTGAGATCATGGTCTGGTACTGGTAGATTTTGCATATTTGCTGGTATTGGTAGTCGTGCACACTCAAAACCACTCCCCACCCCCATCCACCTACCCTCTCTGTCTCATTCCCTAACATTGTTACAGTCCTCTGTAGGTCTTGAGAGAGATAAACTACATATCCTGCCTTCATTGAAACTGATAACGTTGGAAGAACCAAAAACAGCTTCTGGCTCGCATTTTGAACTCATCCGGGTCAATCAATCAACCAAATCATGATTAAAAGCGTCTCCCCTGGAGTTTAATTAACCAGAACCTTTGATTTACGTTATTAAACGCCAGCGTTGGGCTGCTGTCGAAATTAACAATTCACAATTTTTCTCTTTATGGCTTACCTTTACTGTACTTTTAAGTTGACTGGTTCTTATTATGTTTACCTTGTAGCAGTTGAGCCATCCACATCTGTGCCCGAGAAAGTGGTGGATGGTGGGACCATTTCGGACAGTGTTTATGCCGATGACGATATCTTGATAATCTCTGACTATTTCAATGAAAGCAAAGGAGCCTTTGAAAGCAAACCCCAGCATCCTCACACAGCTGACACGCAAGACGATCAACTAAGTGCTGGCGAGGAGTCTGACACCGATTCAGTTATCGGACTGTGTGAGCTGCTTCGTGTCTTAGAAGGAAAAGAATGTGGCAGCGAGGATGAGTGTGGCGATTCTGATGATGTGTTCGACAATTCCAAAGACTTTGAAGTTGTTGACGACTGTGATAGAGTTGATGAAGAGCCAGTGCCGATGAGGGATTCCATACTTGCAGCATCTACAATTTCCAATTGTTCGTACATCTCAACGTGTCACCTCTTTGCAGGCTTCAAAGAAACTGATGAAGAGAGGGATGACTATCACAGAGATGTAGATGTTTCTAGTGACCTAGATGTCTCCAGTGACGTAGATGTTTCCAGTTACCACATTTTCGGTGACAATGACAGCGACATTGAGGTAGATGTGGATGAAAGCTGCGAGTCCTCTGATGTCTCGAACTTTCATCTTCTTTTTGAAAGTGACGTTAAAGAAGAGATTGCAGATGATGACGATATCAATTTCCTGTACAACATTGACCTTTTCGACGAAAGCGATGATGAAGTTGAACTAATCAAAGAAAAGATGCAAAGTGAAGATGAATTACACATTCTGCAAGACAACGAACAAATGCCTGGAGTCAGATTCATCCATGTTGACATCCCAACCTTCTTGATTCTGCTTTGCCTAACCACTGCGCTGGGATTTAGCATTGGGCACGGTATGTTAATGCATGGCATTTTACCTTCTGTATTTCAGCCAGACCCCCTGACGTTTTCTTTAAACTTGCAGAACAATTCTTATTCGTGCTTGTAAACGATAACCTCTTATTAAGCTGCTCTTTACAGTAACTACAGTCGTCAATAATCAATATTTTGGCTTAATACCAGTGTCGTACCTGAGCAGGGGGGCAGTGCTGATATAGTTTCTCTCTTGGCAAAGGTGACATTTATAAGAGCTTTGCAGTCACTTTGTCGGGGCAACTGCCCTCTCATACCCCTGCCCCCCTGTTAGATCAACTTAGTTTTAAAGAATGTTTACCAGAAGTACATTATGGTTTTTTACTAAAGAGCTCATGACAATTGATTTTTTAACCTATACAAATCAGCTTTGTGCAGTTGGTTTATTGTCGTGTCAGCTTTGTCCACTTTGCGTTATTTGTCCATCGTTTTCCCTCGTCTGTCACCTTGCCTTACTCGATCTTGTGGAACACATCCCTTCAACTCAGCTATTTTACCTGTCACTCAAACCTTTCTCAACTCGTTGTTCTTGTTCATCCAGCTTGCACGATGTACATCGTGCCTGCCAAAGCCAATGTAGATGCGTTTTTGTCTGTTCTATCCAGTTTACTAGCGTTTTTCACCTGGCTAGTACTCTTGTAGATTCACTGGCTTCCACGAATTAGGAATAAGAGGAAAAACAAGGTTGATTATCGCTTGAACACAATAGCGAGTGTTCTAATTGTTGTAGTAGAACTTTATCGCGGTCTTTTGACAATACATGAAATCATGAAGTATGCGAAAGTATGCGTAAACAACGTGTGTGTGTTGTTGTTATTGGTAAATACACAACTGTGACAGAGCCAATCAGATTTGTGGATTTGCAGTGGGACATACAAGATAACTTTAAATATTGAAACAGCACCTTTCGCAGCGGTACGGTAGAGTCTGCAGTATTTCGAGTAAACGGTTACCGTTTTGTCTTTTACCGGGGAATCTACCTTTTGTTCCCCTAAATCAAAACCATATATTCCCTTCAAGTAAAAATTGTCTGTCTTGTCCATATGTGCGCTTCTTGCCTCTTATCATTCTTATCTCTGCTTACTGTGCAGGAATCAACGCGTATTTGAACCAGCGCACTGTGCGTTTGAGCGGAGGCAAATCCAATCTTATGCACAAGGGATCCAGAGCAGGTATGAGCGCTACTAGGAAAACGGATGTTCTCGAGAACCCGTCAAGGGATTATTTTAGAATGTGGAGGCTGAAGGAGGAAATCGTCGAAGGGGAAGAATTGCTAGAACACCAGAGAGAAACGACTGAGTATTTGGACCTGAACTCCTTTTCAAGAAAACTTCACGATGAACATTATAAACTGTTGCAATCCTATGAAAACGTGAAACACAAACTACACGTTACTAAAATTATGTCGTGGTACTGGAGAGTTCAATATGAAAACCAAAAGAATAATAAAGTAAAAACTAATCTGTCAGAAACACTTCTCAGTAAGAGGCTGCAGCACTTGGAGGCATCTTGCGCCAGAGAAAAGAGACTGGCTGACCTATGGAGAGTTGTTGCGGAACGAAGCAAACCCGATCGGATAAGTAAGTTTAGCAATTACTGGAAGGTGCTCAGAGCGCGAATGAGTACAAATATGCAGAAACATCCTCACAATTTTTCTAGTTCGAAAGAAGATTCAAAACCAACAGCATCTCGTCAAGGACACTGCAAAGCAAATTTAACCGGTTTTAAAAACCGCTGGATCACAAAAACGACCAAAACAAAGAAAAAGAGTTGTAACACAGCATCGACAGCTGGTTGCATCTTCAAGCAAACTGAATTCACTGTTCCACTCTACAGAACCTCAAAACTAAATCAGGCAAAAAGCGATTATCCTTGCAGTAAAGCAGGTTATCCCCCCGTGGCGAAAGCGTGGCCTAGCAAACGAACCCTTCCTAGAGGAAGAAAAAATACCAGACTAAGGAAAACTTCAACATCTGAGTCAAAGATAAGGCTTTCTAAAAGCTCAAACTGGGTTGAACCAGTTGCGAAACCTCTGGTGACAAAATCCAGGAAATCAAAAGGAGAATATCAAAGTGTTCAAACTGTCAAAAACAACAAAGCTTGCAAGTTTTGCGAAAAAACCTATCCTTTTAGAAAACCAGGAAAGCAGACACTAACAATACCAAAACAAGTAAAAACGAATCAAGAAGTCCTCCTTTCGCACTTTACTATCACTAAAACCAAAACGTTAGAGAAATCAAAAGAAACTGTGTTTAACGAGAGGCACAGAGGTTATGAAAAGCTTTATGCTGTTGGTAGAGACGGTCATGTTGACGAGATCGTCCTTCACGGCCCCATAAAACAGTCCCATTCTATTCATGATGTTCGGTTCCACCCCAACGGTAGCCTAGCTGAGATCATGTGGTCTGGTGAATCAGCTGAAGAAACTGACGGCTTTTTTCTTAGTGTTTTGACTTATAAACCAAACTTTGGTAGATACGAAGAGATGAGGCGAGACGACGAAAGTGCTGCGAGAACATATAGAAAAACAATGCAACGCATCCATGAAAGGGGAAGCGGAAAACGGCCCAAATCCTCGGAAGCAAATAAAATCACTGTGATTGCATGCAAGAATGGGACAGTGCTTCGGAAACCGCCACGCAAAAATTACAACAGTGGAGTAGAAAATTCTCCCATTTTGGCTGTCAAAATAAAGAAAGCAACATCTATGAAAAAGAAACCCTTGAAGTTAGCGGCTTCGTATTCCAATTCCTCAAGTCTTAAAGACCTTCAAGAAAAGAGGAAAAACAAAAATAGACAAAGGCGACAGTTCTTGGTAAATAAAGTCCGCACATTGTTAGTAAAAAAGAGAGAATCCGAACAATACAAACGCCTGTTGCAGAGAAAAATCGAAGAAGAAAAATCAAAAACGAAACTGAAAAAGAAACATTTACAGGAGAAAATAAATAAAATAAAAAGAGACACCAAATTACTGAAGCGCGCAAAAAAGCAATTTAAAAAGGAGATGAAGCACCATGAAGAAGAAATGAAAAAGAAGTTAAAAGAATTGGAGCACAAATTGAAAAAGAGAGAATCCGAACAGTACAAACGTCTGTTGCAGAGAAAAATCGAAGAAGAAAAATCAAAAATGAAACTGAAAAAGAAACATTTACGGGAGCAAATAAATAAAATAAAAAGAGACGCCAAATTACTGAAGCGCGAAAAAAAGGAATTTAAAAAAGAGAGGCAGCACCATGAAGAAAAAATGAAAAAGAAGTTAAAAGAATTGGAGTACAAACTGAAAAAAGAACAGAACCGCTTAGAAATATGGAAAGAGAAAGAAGAGAAGGAACTAAAGAGAACACTGAGAAAGGACTGGGAAAAGCTGAAGCTGAAACAGAAGAAAACTGAGAGGAAGCGAGCAAAAGAAGTCGAGCGCATTAAAAAAGACTTGACAAAGAAAAAGAAAAAACTTAGTGAGCGAGAAAAGGAACTTAGAGTACTAAAACGGAAACTTGAGAAAGACTATCGAAAATGGGCAAACAAATTATGGGAAAAAATAAAGCTCCAACAACATCAGTTCGAACGCTGGACATTGTGGGAAAAGGAGCAAAAGGAAAGCCAGTTAAAAGAACGAAGGCAGGAGGAACTGGAGAAAGTGATTGCTGCCCAACTGAGGTACGAGAGGCAGAGGGGAAGAGAAAGACGAAGCGACCGGTTGCGTGTGAAGCAGAACAAGAGGAAGCGGAAACTGCATAGGCAGGAACAAAGACAGGACTACAAATATTGGAGGAACAAACGCATTCGCAAGTACGACCAGCAGATGAAGGCGAAGGCTCGCAACGAGAAGCACCAACGCAAATACTGGAAAGAATTGGAAAGGTTACAACAATGGCTTTTACAAGTAGAAGAGCAGAAAGTGGAACAAGAACGTAAGATAAACGAAAAGTGCCCTCGAAGAACACCACTCTTTGAAAACCCAGCTAAAAAGGCTTCGCGTTCGCAGAAAAAGAAACCCGCCCTTGACCACACCCAGGGCTTGCCGGCTCAGCGTAGAGGTCCGCTCATAAAACGTAAGTCCAGTCTAATAGAAACGAAGAAGGAGCAAAAAGGCATGACTTTGTTCAACGCGAATTTGACCCTTGGATTCACCATAGGCAAGAACTGGAAAGATAAGCTTCAAAAGGTGGGTGCATCTACCGAAGCTGTGATTGTTGGTAGTCGGGATGAGTGGTCCGGTAAAGAAACTGAATCTGAAGACGACTCCGATGTTGTAGTAGAAATTGAGGAAGGCGATGATCTCAGTTCAGGACCAGTGCCACCAACCTGGCTCCCCAGACGCTGCCGTAACTCCATACTCTGCGATGATGGGCAGTTCAAACCAGCAACAGAAGAAAACACGTTCCGTCGAACCGAGTACCCAAATCTGAGTAACCAAGTTTCTTGGCAGAGAAAAAGCGGGGATTGGTATTTTCAGAGAGCACGTGAGAGGAAGGTTGCCAGGCAAGAACCCAACGGAGGACCCATCCCACCCGAGAGACCGAGGAGAGACTGGTATCATCGTAGGGCTCGTGGTCGAGAGGAGCTACACCAGAAACTAATCTTTGGTCCCTGGAAAGGGGACGTCTCGCGATCAGCACCAGACTGGTTCTTTCTCAGAACTAAAGGACGTGAGAAGTTGCATCACGAGTCGCTCTACTACGGTCCTCCGGAGGAACACGACCATGATTCCTGGTACTCGCGAAGAGCGGAGGGGCGCGAGAAAAACCGGCTTGAACAAGATGACACGTGGTTTCTGGAACGAGGCTTTGATCGACAGAACCTGAGGGCAGAGTCAAGGTGGGAGGACAAGCATAACATGAACTGGTTTCTGCTTAGAAACAAAGGTAGATTTGGCTAGTATATCGAATGTTTGAGCGACTTCACTCAAAGACCTCAAAAAGTAGCTCAACGTAAGAATAACAGATATTCTAAGCACTTGAAATTGCAAGTTTCACCTAAAATATTTTGGCATTTATAGCTGCTTGTTTTTAAAGGAGTTTTGTTAGAACAAAGAGAATTCTAGGATTTGGCTCATTTTTGATACTGAAGGGATGTGTAAATAGTGTTTTCTTACGGGGAAGGGAAATAAGTGGGCCGAAAACGAATTTTTTAGAGGGAGAGACAAGTTTTTCAGCAGAGGGAGGTTTTTCTGGCATGAACTTTCAACTTGATGAGCTGTTTAGAGTGAAAATAATTGTACAAACGCCCTTTGTGTGTTAATCGATTTGAGACTGGCTGTCATGTAAAGGGTCCTTGGGTTCAGGGAATTCTGCATAACAGTGAGTGTGACCTAATGTTGATATCGGAGCGAGGTGTCACTCATTTTGGCTTTTTTCTCTTCATCACTCATAAGGTGTCTATGCAACTCAACGCCTTGGTTTTCTTCTCGGCCGGCAAATTAGACCTTTCTATTTTGGTCTGTTCAGTTGATTTTTGCTGGTTTTTTAAGAAATGTTTTGATGTCTTAAACTTTTCGGTCTTCGGGAAAAAAGATGTTGGTTTGCTTTCAAGTTTAGTACTTTTTACGTCATTTTCCTACCTTTTCGTTTTGATCATGTACTTTTCTAAAACGTTTTACCTGTACTATCAGCTAGGGAAAACTAATTTGGTTGTGGTTGGGAAGAGTTGTTAAACTCGTTATATTTAATTGTGGTTCAGAAAGTCGAAAGTAAGTACTGATAAGCCAGGTTCGCTACGAGGCAAGCACGCAGTTGGAAGAAAAGAATCCGTGAACTGTCTTCTGACTGGACAGTATAAAACAAAATGGTGGTTGCCAGCTTAAACGCATTATTGCTTACATTTGAACTTAAGTTTCAGCAAAAAATAGTTTGAGTAGAGTGTCATTGGGTTGGTTAATGAACCAGTTTTCCAAATCATGCCAGACTAGTTTATTGTTTCAAAATCAAGTGAAAATTATAGGAACAAACTAATCTAGGGTCTGAGCTTTCCAGCCCCACCCTTCCTCTATACACGGGTTAACTGAATCCCGAGATGTGGTAGTATGAAAAGAAGCTGTTTGCTTCGAAGCTCTTGAAATGTCACCAGCCCAAGTAAACTTTTCACGTCGGCTGCTAGTCCCGCATTGGTATGTGGAGCACATCTTGTTGAATATTGACAGTCGCAAAACCTTCTTAACAAATCGTATTCGATGTCCTTTGTCCAGTTCAAGTTCAAATTTGTAAAGCGTCTTGTGGGCGCCCTGCTACAGTTTTTATCTCGTAGAAAGTGGTTAAACGCGTGCTTTATATAGAGCCATTCCTAATTGAGGTTAAGGTCTACGTGAGAACTTAAATTTCGACGCATCAACTGAAGTAGAAGCACGATACAATTTTGGTTTTTAAATTTTACTTTCAGTTTTGGAATTGCTTAAAACATTGTAATTACATGAAGGTGTGATGGCAGGGTAGAGTAGAGTTGCAAGACGAGAGGAGATAACGTGCTTGCGCGTTCTTCCTCAACATTATTATGAGTGATGATGAGAAACAAGCTCAAAATCGAAGACAAAAAGTATTCTTAGCCCTCTTCAACTCATTTACGTTTTCGTGTAAAACCGCAACAGTCTGGATGGTCAATGATTCGTCTTTAAGCTTACAAAGAAAAAGAACGTATTTCTCGGAGTGAAGGAACAGCTAGCCATAACTGTGTTCCTGCAAAGTGTATGTTTTTCTCACTTTTTTCCGATTACAAGTTTTTTTTTGTTGAAAAATTGGTGTTTGGTTTGTGTTAGGTTTTCCTGCAAAAATTGAACAAAAAGTACAAAATAATTGAAAACACCTTAAAAAGCTCGTATCTATCGACTGTGCAAACTCAGAAAGATTTCTAAACACCCTTACGGAGCCGACCCGTGTTGCTAGTATACGTTACTCTTGTTTGTTGGGTAGAACGAGGGCTTGGGTTAATTTATACGGATCTAAATGATAAAACAAAACCGCGCCATTGCTTGGAGGTTGAAGCACCAGATTAGTTAAGAATAATTTTAAAATTGTTTGAATTTCAGCATGTAAACCAAACAGAAAATCCGTAGATTTTTCATCACCGATACGCAACAGCAAGTAAAAGTTAAAGCGTTCGTAATCAAGTTTTAAAACTTCATACAAGTTTAAAGCTATGTTCGGAGTATTGAAATTTTTAATTATACTAAAGTTTTGGCAGCCCAAAGATACTTTGCTGATGAATACATGTCTCAAGTTTCAACGCTTATTGCTTAGTTATTTTACGTCAATTTTGACAAAAAATACTTTTAAAAGGTCATGGTTAGGATACTTTTTTTTATATAGTTATGAATGGCTACCAACAAACTGCCTTTAAACACTGGGAGACTAGTTTTGAAAAAAAAACTGTTTTTTCTGCGTTGGCGAGAGAGCTGAATATGGGTTTGATCAACAAGGGTTGATATGTTTTTTTTTTCGCATGTGCGATTTGGCCCTTCGTCGGAGTAGACTGACTATAAACTTCTCTGAGAATTCAAACAAAGATAGTTGTGTTTCAAATCTTCAATCATGGATTACAAGTTTCGATCACTAACGTTAAATTATGCCCCCCCCCCCCCTTGGTACTCCTGTGTCGCTTGTAGGGAAGGAAATGGTGTGCATGTAGGGTGGTGTTATTTAGTATTGAGTTGAGAGTATTGGTGTTCTTGGGTCGTGGATTTTGCCTTTTGGTGTTCTATAACTTGTTACTGTATTTGCGTCCGATGTTTTTTTTTCAAAAATGCCACGTTTGATTGAGTGAATGTACGGTAGAAGGTGTTTAATATCGTTATGGGAGGAAGATTTGTTCGTATCCATTATGACGTCGCAGTTTTACGTGCAATAATGCTGACCGTGAGAACATTTGTAGGTCTTTTGTGTGGCACGGTGGAGGTGCAATTTATAGAGAATGTAGTAGTAGAGTGAGCGATATAAGATAAATCTATCTCTGAAAACAAGACGAAGCAAAGCATTGTTTGTCTTCTAAGCAGATACTGATATGTTCGCACTACTCTGGCGCACTAATGAATTGTTTCAAGAAAATGTTGGTAATTATTTTCTAGTTATCGAATAATTACGAATCATAACAAAAGTGACGACATCTTTCTCTAATTTATATATCGTTACTAGCTCACAAATTGTATATAACAACGAATATTCAATAAATAATAGTGGTTGTTATTATTGGTATCACTTGTTATTGATTATTGGTGGTGGTGTAAGGACAACTTTGATTCTTTTCTCCGATCATGTGAATTTCTCTCCAGTATAAAGCATGTATAAAATACCCAAACTTCTTTGTTCTCCACAGAAAGGCAGTAAAGATTGCATAACGATTTTGAACCTAGGCGAAGATTTCAACTCGTATTGTAAGAGGGAGTGAAATCATAAAGAAAGCTTCTGCCGGAGCAGAGTTTCAGCACGTTGTGAAACTTTAGGTCGGGACTGGGTCATCGGGGCTGCTGAAATTTTCAGGCTGGTCACATAAGCTAAAATTTAGCACATAAATACTATAGGAAGTTTTAACCCGGGTCGAGACAACAAAAACTCTGCATACACACTTTTTAATGAGCAGTAAAAGAATCAGTTGTGCATGCACTGTCTGCTAAGGTTTGAAAATTCTGTACAGGCAAAATTTCCTCATATATTAATGAAAACACTTCATCACAACGATGGGGTGAAGTTTAAGCCTAAGCTCGGACTAAAGTTCTACCAGTGGGCTGCAGTCGTTTCACAAGTATATGAACTAGTCCCGAGCTGAATCGAGTCGCACGTCTGCACATTTTACTACGG
>JAOBRG010259427.1:0-16449 GCA_027574985.1 Umimayanthus nakama | reverse complement strand
TTGCAACTAAATGGCTTTCGTGCGCGCGAAAACATACAAGACACACAAATTCAAACACTCAAGCTTGCAAAATGCATCTATTTCATGCGATTCAAGGAAAATACATTGCCTGACTCGTGAATTCCACGTTACATTTCACTTGAAAAAAAGATATCGCACTCATCGCTTCGCGATTCGTGCGATATCATTTTTCTCGTAAAATGTAACGTGGAATTCACTCGTCAGGCAATGAATTTTCCTATAAAAACTATTAGAAAAAATCACTTTAAAAAGGTCAAAACCGCGCGCACTACGAGCATTTCCGTACGTTCGTAGTCGCTGCATGTGCACCAGGGCTCGATCGTACCTTGTACAATGGATAAAATTTGCTCGTTGTCCTATTCAAATATGAAGAACTCGCCAAGTTTTTCCGCTAGGTCCTCCTACAGCCGGGCCTGCAAGAGCCAATCGACTTATATTATTTCGAGAGAACCGTGCCTGACAAATGGCAATAAATGTGATAGACAAAGGATCGAACTTGTCTAAACCAGTGGATGGGCACTCTAATCTCCTGAGCCATCTAAAAACTTGTTTTACCTCAACATATAAAAAGACCTGCAGAAGGCAAAAAAAAAAAGACTTAAAAATATATAGTTGAACTCCGGACCGTTTTCTCCCCCCTCCAAAATTATTGAACGATTTTTTATGCACATACAACTAGTTTTAAACCCTTTTTAACCAACTAGATTCTTCAAACGCAAACCAGTGACACAATTTGAGTTTTCAATCTGCATAAGTTACTACTCTCTTCTTCAGTTTGCTCTTAATAAAAGCTAACGCTTGAAACAGTTTTTTTTCCGGAGAAAATTAGATTGGGCCCGAGTGAGCTTCGATCGATAGGTAGAAATCAGAGGGGGTGTTTCTATAACTATAGAACAACTGTGAGGTTTCTACGTTTCGGAAAAAGCAAAACTATTCATTCTATATATCGACTGACAAAATGGTTTAAAATCTCATGGCTACTGCCTAGCGATTAAACGATATTCCCATATTTATCTGGCGTGAAAATGATATTTGATTAGAATTAAGTCATGTACTCACTGTTTGAGCTGGAAAAGTTCCAGCCGACTCTTTGTCGACGGCTACTGCTAGCCAATTCATGGAATAGAACTGAAACACCTTAGACGTTTTTCCACGCTTTATCGGATTCTTGGCGAGAAACGGTGTTGAAACCAACTGGCACGCTACTTATGCTACAACTGACGTTTGGAGGAGAGACCAAGCCGTTAGTTTGTTGTAATAATTGAAATAAAAAACGCCAAAGCCGGATGAACTGAGCATCACTTTCTGCTCTGTTTACTGTTTGGTAAGCTTATCGTGTTGGGCTTCCTGGAGCTCCATTGACCGTTTTTATACAAGGCAAAAATCAAACAATTGTTTTGCGGAAACTCAAGCAACGATCTCAAAAACACCTCACCGTTTCCCGCTGGTGCTGTTTCGGGAACTTATGACAAAAGACAACACGAGGTGAAGTCAAAGCACAAACTAAGCACATTTGACACAGTGATCTGATTGCCTGCCTTATGTTCTGTTTTTGCCCTCATTAGACATTATGTACCCTTCTATTTTCGCTGATAATCCCCACCAATCAAATCATATTTGCTATGCTCCAGCGACGAACTACTGCCGTTTTTCCATTAGTAACCAAAATATTTAACTCTTTTCTTAAAACCACCAACTGCGAGAAAAGCAAATTGGATTGAATTGCTGTAAAACTGGTAACACTCGCTTCCTGAACTAGCTGGGGGGAACACCGACTGGACTTCAAACGTATTATTCACCCATCAGCTTTGTTTGCTATTAGTGGCTTTCTGGATAGATCGCTGTTAGAGTTTAATTCAATCATTAACGAGAGACATACCAACGCTATGGGCATTCTCTTTATTCATAATCGTTATAACTGATTAGTAATGGATTATTTGAAAAATAAAACAAAGTTGCAGGCTAACAAGGTTTGACGTCCCGTTAGTAAAAGCCATTGTTATGGGCTAGATGAATTGGTAAGAACAAAACAAAGAGTTTATGTTTGTGTGGTATACATATTCTTGCCTTTTAATTTACTGCCGTGAACCAACTTGGATTCAACCCCTATACTGACCCTTATATTCATGAATGTGAAATTGTTCCTGTCTGTGTTAGTGATTTCGGAGCCGAAGTTAAATTGTATAGAAGAACGCAAGCCAGATAAACGCTAAAAATAGCAAGTGATTCTTTTTTTAAAAAAAGTAAGAGCTAGGCCGGCGAACAGGTTGCGCAGATTGTCAGATAAACAAAGAAAACATAGCGGCACAACTGAACAGATACAGCCACTTCGTTTGAGACTTATTCAATGAGTTACACCATGCGTCAGTTTAGTTTTTACCTGTGCTAAGTACAAATCTTGTTCAAATCAGCGTAAAGTGGATGGAACCAATTGAAAATTTGCTATTGCGAGGAGAAACCAAATATAACCTCAGTCAGATGAATATGCTATGATCCTATAATCGGCTATATCATAAAATTACCTAGACTCCAGAGAATGGCTGGTTGCGTAATTGGTAGGCTATCCAATTATTTATTTAGCAGTGCCTGTCCAAATCTTCCCATTCCGTAAAACCGCTTTTCTCCGCAAAAGCTATTTATTTTAATACTTAATTCCGTTAAAATATTTTGCCGTGCTTGTACAGAAAGAATCCGACAAAATCGAAACAAAGATATGGGTTATCCTCGGCTTTTCGAAATTATGTCATAAATCTAACACTGGAAAAACCAGGGCATGGTTTTGGCAATTAGTTGTTAAAATTTTTTTTTATATCAACACTAAAGCCAGCGTTGAGATTTTTAAGTGTTATTTCCTTTAAAAAAGTTCTTTTAACCTGTACTAGATTTCTAATGAAGTAAAGTCAGGACGATTTTCGTTGTTATGATGTGTTAAGTCATTTTCTTTTCTCCCGAGCGAAGTAAGCTGAAGAACAACAACTGTAAATGTTCCTTCAACCCCCTCCTAGAACAAAAAACTTTCTTAAATTGTTTTTACAAAACAGTATAGCATACGTGAGATATAACGCATAAGCCATAATAGAAGAAACCAAGCTGACTACTAACACATTTAACATGAACAAAAAACTGGACCATCCGGGGAAACTAAACTGAAAATCAGCACGAGTCTTAAACCAACCCATAAAACGCACCATTTTTGATATATAATGGGAAGCAACCATTTGGCTTACTGTTGAAGGGTTCTTTTTTTGAGAAGATCGAAGATCATGAAAGCAAGCTTGCTTTGCCTGCAATTTTTGTTGTTATTGGTTTTTTCTCTGCTAAAGACAATAAAAAGTTTCTTTGAAAACTAAGCTCTGTGTTAGGGATTTGACTAATCATTTTTGTAGCATCAGTTATAGTTTAAGCATAAGCAAATGCAAGCACTGGGATTAGAAATAGCTTAAGGTACCTAATTCTGTTTGCAGACGGTTGAACTTCAGCTAAATTGGAAGGAGAAAACCACATCCCAACGTATATCGAATCATTGGCGAAGCGAGAAACCGCATCATCCTTTGTCTAAGAGACACGAAATCTAACTTGTAAATAGACATATTTTATTGTTTAGCGGGAATTTCAGTAGCTCCTAAACCGGCTTAAAATGTAAAAATAAACCAAACTATCTTAAAATATCTTTAAAAAAACCCACTTGACATTGGTTTTGAAAAGTCTTCTAATACCAAGCAAAATGAATGAATTATCAACATTGTTATTTACCACACATGCAAAATCGATCTAGGAGGAGTATCCGCCACCTTTCACTCGAGTGCTGGTTATCTAGTTTACTTTTTGGACGGATCAAAGTAGTATTAAGGAAATAAAGAAAGAAAGAACGATAGTCCTTTCCAAAAACTTTCAAGATATAAAAAGCAACTTAACTTGGTTGGGGACTCACAGAAAAAAGCGAAACCCGTTCAACACAGAATGTTGATGAGTGCTATTTTAAGTTGATTTTTGTCGTTGTAAGTGACTACTTCAGTTGTTATAGGAACGTCTACTGATTCAATGGGTCTAAACTGCAGTACAAGCATGTGAGAGGTGTTTAGAAAAATAGAGGTCCACATTTACTACTAGCGAGTGCTACAGTTTATCGGCTAAGACCAAAGCAGCCACCTGAAGAAATAGCATCTATTGTCAGAATACAAGTCCTTTTCGCGTTATTTTCTAGCACTAGCATTGGCCGCAAGCGAACAGCCATTCACAAGGGTTCTTGTCAGTCAAACAAGCACAAGCACAGAGAATCATTTGATCTATCTACATTATAGTTTAACTCAACAAACTTACCAAACTCCTGGCACAAGAATGTCTCAATCCCCAACAGTGTGTACAGAAGTGTGTTCAAACAGTTCCTTGGGATGTATTCCTGTTATGTAAATTTGCCAATGGATCAGTGTTATATCCTTTTATCTTTGATCAGTTAAGGCTTAAGCTCCTAATATTTACTGAGTTGCCTCTGGAATCAAAAATTAGAAAAGAGAGTAATTGCTTTCTTTGTCCCAACGGCCATAGAACGACGATAGTGTGATTGTTACTGTGAAATCACCTGTAGCTCGATTGTAAAACTATCTTCATTTTGAAAACACACTGAAACGGTAAGGAACTATTGTAGCACATAACTTAACGTAAACAACAACTTAGGCCTGACCACATGTGAGTGGGAAGTTATAATTATCTGAAAAGGCGATTAATTATTAATAGCACCTATCAGTACTAGTCTTAACGTCATATTTTCTCAACTGAAGAAGTAAAAAAAACATGCCCACACAAGGCAATAGTTTTATTTTAAAACAAATGTGAGTTATTAGGACTGAGAAACAAAATGGAGTACTTGAATTGTTTATTCTTTCAGTTCTCTTTGTGAAAATGCGATGACTGCTTTGCCGGTAATATTTTTTGTCTTTATCGAGTTCGACTTTAAAATACTGCTTTCTATTACTAAAAATACTGACAAGCGGGGAAAAACTTGTTCGGATTCCATTTTGCGCAACTATATCTGAAATCTTTTTCGATGTCAGAGCTTATTCGAATCGGTTACGAAGTAAGGCCAAAGGAAATGAAAGATAAGTAAAGACTGATCTACTTTAAAGTGCTAAAACCCGCATTGCTTTTAATACAGTTATTTTAACAAATACAACAATCTTCTCTTTTATTTTGCCGACCATTTCCAGCTCTGTGGGCGGGGAAAGGACGGTTCATGCGTTTACCTCTAATTACCAAACAGATTTCTAAACCTTTCTAAACGTTAATAGTGATAAGGACAACAAGTAAAGACAAGTGATGTAATGAGTAAAAAGAAGGGACTTGATTACAGGCTTTTTAATGGAGGAAGAGCTTTGTTTTAAAAAGACATGCTCAATATCTTAAAACAATCTCCATTAACAGTTTGCAAACAAAATTACGGCGGATGTCCTAATTTTTAATGCTTTGGGAATAATTTTTTCAAAAATTGTTTCGTCTATATTGTAACATTTTTGATATTTTCGATTATGAATATAGTACATTAGACTGAAACTTCACTTCAACATCGATCGTTATACGACTATTTGTTAAGAGATTGACATTTGACAAGCGAACAGCACTAAGGAACTGCATTGTGCTATCACTATTATCACTATCATTATTATAATAGTAATGTTTTTGTTATTATTGCAGTATAAAACGTTTGGATGCATGTCCGCAAAAGGAAAGGTAAATAGGGCGCAAACATAGCCTATGCTGTCTGTCTTTAAATTATACCTAGTTAATCTTCAAAATTCAACAGTTCTCAAAGCTCTTTTGAAAACTCCTCATAAAAATATTCTCGGTGATATCTCTTAAAATTTATCGATAAACAGTCAATATAAAAAATCTAAAATCATTACAAAAATCTATAACCACATCAGAACTTTAGAAGTGCGTGAAATGTTTAAGCTGTGTGACAACACCACTTTTGCAATCTCCTCAGTACTGATCTCGATCGTGGTCCCACAAGCTCTTTCATTGTCCTTTCGAGATCCGTGGACCATCCAACTAGCACATCAATGGTGATGTTGTACTGTTTCACTTTGTACTCTGGGTACTGCTGCTTCAGTTTCTATCTAAGAGGCCCATACTTTGCCGTCTTCTCTGCGTCTTTGGTTTTATGGTTGTCAATCCATGGGCAGCTCATTTCAAGCACCGTAGCTCGCTTTCTTTCTTTCTTTCTTTCTCTACCACTCTTGCGTCAATTCTGTTAGCTTTCACTATCACACTGTCAGCATAAACCGGAACATCCCAGAAAGTTTTAGCTCTTTCATTTTCGTATAGTGGTTTAGGTTGGACCGGCGAGTACCACGTTGGTACCTTGGTTACCAAAATCTGATCTCGAAGCATTTCAAAGAACAGAATCTTCAAGGCTGCGTTATGTCTCGCCAGGTACTTTGTTTGTGCTAACGTGCTGCAGCCTGACAAAATGTGAGGGACGCTTTCCGGGAACTTGCCGCACGTTCTGCATAACACATTCGGGTTTGTGTTAATACCCGTCTTCTTGTGGTGGTAGAGCTTGGTTGGCAGGAGTTGCTGGTACAGTTCTTGCACTGTTGCTATAGTGTTCGAGGGGCAGGTTTTCCACTCCATCATCCTGTCGAAGCAACTTCTACTTATAGCTGGTCGTCTTCCCATCTGATCTTTAACAGCTTGCCCTGCCATTTCTCCTTTTCGATTTTTTACCTGAGTTGTTTCTGTTGAGCCCCTTTTTGCCCAGACACCTATCTTCTTCCCATTTGCTTCTTTACCATCTGCTGTTCGGCATGTTGGATCTCGCTCAGCTTCAAGTCAAGGTCTATCTCTTTAGCATATTTGATCGCATCTTTAAGCAACGGGTGGTGCCCAGACTTTCCTCAAATTCTTTTACTACTTTCATTGTGGGATCCTGGTCCTCGCATAAGCTCATTCTCAACAGATTTATTGTTATTATTATTATTATTATTAGTAGTAGTAGTAGTAGTAGTAGTAATAGTACTACTATTAGTAGCAGTATAGTAGTAAATATCGCAGTAAAATAAAATAAAGTAATAGTAATAGTAATAACAATCTTAATAGTAACAGTAACAATATAAGTAGAGGTAATCATACGACTTTGAGTGCAATTCGGAATTAATTTGCACGAGTGAGATTTTTAAAAAGTATCAAAAATTAACTTGCCCGCTGACAAGTTTCCGAAGTTTCAAAAAAACTTTAACGGTCGATCATTAACCGGAAGTAAGGGTTCGTGTCTCTTTTGTTGAATGTTTGGCAATTCTTTGGAAAAATTGGGAACAAACACCGATGAGTGCAAAAACAAACATTCTGACAAGTTCCGAAATTTAAAAAAATGTAAAAATTTTCGGAAATCTTCGGAAGTGTTCGGAAATGCTCAGAAAACTACAGAAACCCTTGGAAAATTTTAGAATGTTATTGGAGGTTTATGAAAAATGTTCTAATAATCCAATCTCTCACAGCTGTGCACTGAAAATCAGATTTGAAAATTTTGATTTGTAATTTGCACTGGTATTACGCTTTATGCACTGGTATTACACTTTTGCTCTCAGCCAATCAGGATCGAGTAATTTTTTCATGTATGTTATTATAATATTAGTAGTAATAGCGGTTATTATTATGGCCATAATAATCGCTAAATTGATGAAATTTGAATAAAAGGCTAACAGTTCCATTAAACACGTTACTTCCCTGATGATTTATGCCAAAAACGTTTGGAATTTAAGGATTTTAATTTTAACGATAATTGTTCAGTCAATAAAGGCAAACAGAGGAGATAAGTGTTGTGACTGAAAATATACTAAACCTTAATTTTGTAAATAAACAAATAGCTGCCTGTCAAAATCATGTGAAATCAACGGTGTCAGCTTCATGTGTGCATTATTAATTACAGTTCTAATGAGCAGTTTTTTGGCAAAACAGAAAAAGGTGATATTTTTGTTAGTTCTAACGCTTGCCATGGAAACATTAATTCCTAACCACTCTCCTGTAGATGGCTTCCAGTTGTAGCAAGTTTGGGCGTATCAGCTGGACCGTGATGCGGTGTTGTGGTTCAGTTACTCACATTATACTCAAACATTTCACAACTGTATTTAGTTGTACACAGGAAACTTGCGATTGGGAATGCAGTAGAAGTTAAAACACTCTCAAACAACTCAAATTATTGATTTACACTAACATGTTATTAACAATAATACCTTATTTCGTAGACTTGGTTTACCGGCGAAAAAGAGTTGTTTTAGCTACACCATAAGTTCTTATTTGTTCGTGGAGGAAAATTTGCAAATGAAACACACACCGTCGTTTATATTCGTTTTTCACACGGGCATATATATCTTAACACAGTTAAAACTGTATCACTATAGTAATGCACTTTTTACTGTAATCACATAAATCATTTATAGATATCTTGTAAATCTTACCAAGGTGCTCATTGACGCGGTACGGCATTTTCTTTTAGTGCATGTTTCGAATGACAGCATACAGTGTCGTTAGGATTGAAATTATCCCATGGTCATTTTTATGGGAAAATATTCGAAAAAAACTCCTGTAGTTCCACAGTTGCAGGTAACTCTTGGCAGTGTTATATACTTAATTTTTCATTGGGCATATTGATTACTTCAAATATTTATTAGTTGGTGGAGTTATTAGAAAGTCCTCAATAGCCTTACAGTTATACGTCATTAAACATTTATTTTGATGCGATTTCAACCATATTCAGAAAACTTACGTGGCATCCGGCAGAAGTGTTTGCTAGGCAGTGTACTTGTGGTCTCACAGGTCTGTCAAGGCTGCAGTTTTGTGCAAGACAACAGTCAACTCAGTGAGAACTTTTGCTCTCGATGAGTCAACAGGCGATAGAATGACATCCACCGGACACCAAATAGCTCTCTCGTAATCAAAAATTAATTTTGGTATCTATTTCGCCTACAAGAAATCGGAAATTGAAATATGTTTCTTCCGTATTGGCAAAACTCTAATTTCGATTTTAACAGAAATCATAAGGGTCGGGTTTTTGTCAGAAATGGCTAGCTTCAATCTGAAATTTAGGCTGACAAAAACAACTGTCTTAAATTTATATGGCCAGCATTTGCACGCTGATTGGCTAGCTTCCAGGCGGTAGGCGTCTGTGATTCGAACTATGTTTTCTAGTACATTTTGTCCCCAGGGTAAGTAAATTAAGGCAAAAATTAAGAAATAGCGGTGTTTACAGATCTGCAGTGAAATATTATTGCCTTTCATTTTTACTGTTTTGGAAACTTAAGCGGAACTGCCTAAGAAAAAAAAGTGGTGGTTGAAACTTGTAAAAGTTCAGCCACAATCTACTGAAATCTGTCTGGGTAGTTTCCTTACTAAAGGAGGTTTCCAGTGGTCTAATGAGCCACGTATTTAGACATCTAGAACACGCGTTTTGCTTTTTCATCTTAAACAGGGGAAAGCTAATATTCTAATTACCTGAAGCCAAAATTCAGCAAGAATTAATTTTAAAAAAGAATACAACATATTTGCCCATTTTTTTCTGGGTTGATTTTTTAAAAATCATTGGGCACTGTGTGAGGTGTGTGACCGTCATGAATTGTAGTTCATTTGGCAATGGAGAACATGCTTGAAATATATGTCGCTAACGATATTAATATGAGACAGGAGTGCGCCTGCTTTAATGGTGTCAGACCAAAAAGGCGGATGTTACTGAGTTAGTAGTTAGCACTTCGTATACTGTCTCAAGCGATCACTACTGTTTACAAAACAGCTCAGGAAATGACTGAAACAATCTCCTAACTTTCACTCTGCTCTTAATTGACAAGAAAAGCCTTCATTAAACTTTTAGAATCTGTAGAGTAAAATAAGGACCTCCATGTTTGCAATTTTATGTGTTATGGTGAGCAAATTGTGTCTTATCTTCTTAGGAAAATTCTTAAAATTAAAAGCTAGGATTAAAAGCCATAGAGCGGGGCGACTGTCAGTTTGCACAGTTAGTCCACCGGTGTTAATTTCACCGTTGTTTTGAAATTCGAAAGAAACAACACATATAATACTATCAACAAAAACGCAAGTTCCATGTGGAAACCAAAACACTGAGGGTTTTGATCCTGAAACTTCTTGCTGAAAATGCGTCGGTTATTTGTAAAGTCAAAACTGAAATACTGACCATTAGTTTCTTCAAAAGCCTTTTGTCAAGGCAATGTTTTGTATGCGTAACAATAAAGTAGAACCTGCTAGTAACCCGCTGAGCTTACAGAAGTTTACAATGCGTCTCAGTTGTTTTAAGGCAGAATGAGCTGCAAAATTAAACTGAGCAGATGTGATTTCTTAGCTAGTTGCTAGTACTAATCCAGTAAAATTTTACTTATTTTTTGCTGCATGTTAAATATTCAAATTGCATTCATCATGTGTTTCCTGGAGACGGCAGAAGCACAGCGTTCAGTATATTTTGTTTAAAAACGTTTAAATATGACTTCAATGATTCCAATCACTCTGCAATGCTTTTACTGTAATGAGATGAAACATTTTGTCTTAAGTTAGGAGGAGAAGATGAGTATCTTCAATTCTGTTTGTATTAGGTACCCAACTTATGTGTACAGCGGCAATGTTATGCTGATCCGCAAAACGAAACATTTGTTAGCTACACTGGTTTAGAAGATAAGCTCGCAGGTGCATTATTGTTTGCACTAGAGAGTCTTGTCTCATCCAACGAACAAATCAGAAACACAAACCTTAGTCAGTCTGCTCCTAAATCAATTTCTTGCTCTGCGAAACAGTCGAGACGCTGTCTTGCTCGTTCGCTGGCGCGGATGCTGTAGTTCGGTCTATCCCTGTTACACCAGCCCCTACGACCTGCAAGCAACATGCACGTTTAGACGATTTAGCGGGAAAACAACTCGTACAAGCCAATCTGGGAACCACTGCTGTTCAAACGAAACAAGTCTTACGGCCACATCTTTTTTGTAGCCTTGTAAACGAAAACAAAGCTTTGCAGCTCGGTAATAGCATGGAGTGTGCCGGCCTTATGTGTGGTAATGACCAACTGTCACTCACTGCTCACACGTGCTCGGTTTCGGGAATACTTGTACTGGGAGCGACAAACAGAATTTTAAACTCTCAAAAAAAAAAACTGCTAAAAGACTGCTGACTCAAACATTATTTTGTGAATAGGGGAAAAACGCTTGTTTTGTTCTGCCGGTAAGTCAACTGTTTCATTGAAAACTTGGAAAGTCCGAGCTTTAGCTATTTTTAAAAAAACTAGCGTCGGATTTGTTACAGAGAGACAGTTGAGGTCGGTGGTGCAGGTTGTCTGTGAAAAATTGATATTTTGTAGTTGAAGGAAAAACTACCTGTGGTGAAGTACAAAACGTATTTATCCAGAAACTAAACCACCGGGGGTGAATGTCACAAAGTTCTGATTGTAGCTGTACTAGAAAAAGTTCCACCTAGGCCGAGGGTACAAACAACTGGGAGTTTTCGCCAAAAACTTTGGCTGGCTTCATTTGCTGCGATCGCAAGATTCTTTGTGAGTGCACCCGCCAATCAGTAATTCAGACATTAATAATTCATTGAAAGCACACGGTTCTCTTGTCGTTTGGAAAACTGAAATGAATTGCAAAATCATGCTTTCCGCTCATCTAGCATGTGAGTGCTCCGTAAGTGCACATTTAATGTCTAGCCTCCAATTCCAAAAGCAGGCGCGTCATGAAGGAAATAAGGCGTCTGCGTTTGGAGACTAAGTTAAAGTTCCGCAGAAAATGCGATAAATGAGAGTAAAGCTCATATAAGGCCGGAAAATTAAAGCAAACATTGCCCGGTCTGTTGCCGTTTATTTCTATACTATTTGCAGATGTTTTGAGACCATTTTCTATAGCAATCACAACATAAACCAATTGTTACAGAACAAAAACGGTGTACAGAGTACTAGGTGACTCTTGAGTCAAAAAGATACCATTGCCGTTCTTTGTAGCAAAATTCAGTAGTACTGTTTTCTTTTAAATCAACCTTTTAATACTCAAATTCAGTACCATCTTTAGCATGTTCAGCTATTTTGTTCAATCTCTATAGATATATTTATTAAATTCAATACTTTAAAGATTGTATTCACTTCAGTCAAATTAAAACATCCGTTTAATTTCATTTTTATACTCATTCAATTGTATATTTATTCAATATTATTTATCTCAGTGGGGACTGGGACGAGCGGAGACAAACAACATGGCGGCGAAGCAGGTGAAGAATTAAAGAACTTTGTAGGTATAAATGCTGGCGTTGCTTTGGCTGAAAGATAAAAATCCATTTTCAGCACCGTATTTTTTCTCCTTCTGATATGTTTTCTCTTTTCATCATTGATATAATGATACACGAGAAACAAGAAACGCAAAAATTAGTGCTTCACAGTCTAGCCTCGAAACGGCAAACGTTCGCGGAAATGAGGCATCTGCTTTTGGAGCCGGCTGTTGACAGTCACGATGAGTTGATTTTAAACAAAACTGAAATTATATGCTTATGAATAAGACTTTCTAATCAAACCTATTTAAAAGTGAATTGAAGAAATTGAAGGAATACCGAAATAACCGGTGTGTTGAATAAGTATGATAGAATCGAATCAGTGTCTAAAAGCTAAATTGGATTATTAATAAAAGGTTTTGCTACAAAAGGCAGCCATACTGTGGTATACACAGAGTGTTAGACGACTCCTCGGTTACAGGGCTATAATACTGGGGTGGATAGTTCTAGGTGACTGATAAACTAGTGCCAGATATTATGCTGTAGTGTGTTTGTAAATATCTAAATTTTGTTTCCGTCTCTTCATGAGAGTTTGATTAACTCATACATTTGTTTTTTTTACTTTTTATTTTCCTATGGTAGCAATGAGTAGTTTTGTTGCAAACGACAACAAAGTTTTGAATTGTGTGTTATAAGATAATAACATAATTATGTTCTTTTTTCTGTAATTTTTTTCTCACTCTCGCTTTACTTTTTTATACGTTATCCAACACAATAAAAATTCATTTTCAAGTCGCTCACTGAACCGGAGTGGACTAATTACCAACGATCCTCTCAAACACGACTAGCATTTTCTTTTCAGCTGCGGCCGGATCCGAGCATCCATTGTTTGTTGAAACGAGGCGTGAAGGAGATTTGAACCTTTTTGCCGATTTCTTTAATAAAGTGCATATCATTGTTTAAACAATATTGCATGTGTTTCCTGAGTTCTTGAAGTAATCACTCAGCAATTTTCATAAACAGGATGGGGATTTCACAAAAACCTTTCGAAGAAAAACGGATAGGAGAGGCCATGCAGATTGTTCGGTTGATTTAAAACAGGTAAATGAAGTTATCTCCGGAGGCTGTTCGCAAAAATCTTACATTCGCTTGTTTTGTGCAATAAAATTCAATCTTAACTTTCCATCAACTCATGATTTCATTTCGCAAATTTCCATGACTCCTTTTAACTAAATCCAAAATGTTAATCATTTCATTTAACTCAGAAATACCTAAATAAAATAATTTATAAATGCTCCAGAGGTTTTGCCAACAAACTCTCTTTAAATTAGTTTAAAAAATCTTTCTTAATTACATCGATATAATTTTAGGCTCATATAAGTGAAGTTTTCAATTTTTCGTCTAGTGGTATACGTCAAGTAGGTTAAAAGTCTTCTTAGGATGACAAAGTATTGAAGTGTGACGCGAGTAGTTGTAAGGATGCTCATCCGTGCTACGGTATCGGCTTTAACTCCCACGCATGAACAAGGCAGATCAAAGATATATATGAAATAAAATTAAAAATGCCAAAAACCAGTAAGTACAATGTTAACAAAATGAAGTTGATCGAGCGAAATAGACAACCACATATGTTACAATGTTCCCCAAATTAAGTTTCTTGGCAAGTTTTAATCGTGGCAAGATCAAAGATATATATGAAATAAAATTAAAAATGCCAAAAACCAGTAAGTACAATGTTAACAAAATGAAGTTGATCGAGCGAAATAGACAACCACATATGTTACAATGTTCCCCAAATTAAGTTTCTTGGCAAGTTTTAACCGTGGCAAGTTTTAAACCAAGCCTGTTTCCCTATCGCGGAGAGTTTCCACCGCAATAGTTGAAAGAAAATTGCCTACATTTACTCTAATACTACTTCCAAAATATTCAAGCAAGCGCAATTTTACAGTCTTCTGTAGTATAGTAGCAGAGTATGTTGTAACTAGCGAGGTGATCTGTGAAATACCATCACTTCTGTGAATATTAATATTGTTAATTAAAAATAGTTAACCATTGGACGATCGATGTGCCGTTGATGTTGGTGAACTGACTTGTAATGCGTTCAGTGTATTCTATTTACTCAAATAATGTTCAAACTGTAGCAATGTGTTTTGTAAAACATCAATTAAACATATGCAGCTATTTAAATTTTAGTTTCTGCTCATTTTACGACCCATAAGTATAAAATGTTCAACTGAATAAAGTTATCACAATAGCTTCGATCTGAAGTATTGAAAAGCAGCCATGTAGCAGCCACTGCTGTGATTTCTAGTTGGCTTTACGAGCCACATCAAAATTCGGTTTTGGAAGTTCTGAACACAACTTCTCAGATGCAGTACTGGCTACAAATAACTTTGTGAATCTGACACAAAAGTGCACCCGAGGGGAGAGAGGAAAGGGCATTTTTTATCAATTTGACTATAAAATTAAGCAGGGAAAGGGAGAAGGAGGATGAAGAATCAAGCGACAGTTTGGATTAAAGTTGGGATATTTTGCATTTAAAAAGTTTTTTGAAGCTTGGGCAGCTCGGACGCTGTGTTTTATCCTCGAATCTGTTTTGATTTGTAAAAATATCTACTTCTACTGTGTGAAATATGTTGTATTAGCATAGATTTTGTCAACTTTGGGATTGCAGTCGCAGAGAGATAGGAACTGTGCACGGACAGCCAGGCTTTGCACAGCAGAGCAGAACAGGAAAGATCTTGAAATTTTTTTGGCACTAAATTGCTTTGGCATTAGTTGCTACATATATTAAAGTAGCATTTGGTCTCAAACTGAATCTCTACTGCGAGTAGTTCCTTATCTTTTGAGTGTCAGCTGATCTAAACTGTAATTGTAGATATATGCACACACATATAAAGATCCTTTTTAAAAGTTCAGTCTCAGAGCTTACTAAACTAAGACTAACCTTAAATCCAGTGCAAACTGTGCTGCTACTCCAGACCAGTAGATCTGGTAAATGGTTTGTTTTGCAATGCGCCACTACGGATTTTGCCACCTCGTTCCTTAACTTTATGTGTCAACAAACCATAATGTTATGATATTATTGTGTAACTTGATGTAGTGATCAAATTATTTCTGTCATCTGCACTGAAGTGTTTGACAACACTAAACTCGGATAACCTGAAACCCATTTTTATTTTTCTGAAGCTATCCTGCATTTACATATACGAAGTGTTTGCGATAACAACTGTATGCAGATCAATTTACTCGTGAAGCCAAATAACAAACGACAGCAATGGACGACAATTGCTTGAGTGCGCCATCAGGAATAACTAATCGAATTAAAATGCAATTAGCAAACTTTTCAAGTGTGATGCTTTTAAAAACAGATTACAGTCAACTACGCATTATTTTTTTTAAAATAAATTTTCAAAAAAGAATAATGATCGCCGTTTTGTTTATGACCAAAACACTTAGTAGCACTAGACACTGAAAGAACCCAGTTGACAACTGAAGATCGTTTTCAAATTATTACAAAACGAATCGCGGCTCTTGGCAAAAGGACCAAGCGCTTCATCGCTAGTGTCTAGTAGTGAAATATGAAGTGTTTATAGCCACCCCAGCTGGTCCAAATAACAAATATAATCCATACTGTAAATGGTCCTACTCCAAACAACCTGCTTGGCCGGGCTACACTTTTAACTCTCAACATGCAACATTTACTCAAAAGTTTTCAACAACAGCCAAATGTGTGTTCTTTAAATAACTTTATTTTTTTCATTTTTTTTAAAGAGCCAAACGTGTGATCTATGGATGAACTTTATAAGTTTTAAAAAGCATTTTACTATTTGAAGCTGATCTGTCGTTAAGTGATGAAATGCAGACATCGGCAAGTTCTAACATATTTTTCGAATCATTTTTGAGCTTTAGTTCGCTTTTTTGTTTGTGTTTACCTTACTTGTCCAAGTTAGACTGCATGCAAAGTTCGATCACGTCGGGAAAAATAAGTTACGCCAACTATTGTTATCATCTAAGAAGAGAAGCTGTAATACGCAACACTAGTTTAATCAGTAAATGTGTACATCTTTAAATCAAATTGATGAAAACGGTAGTTCATTACATAGATTATTTGAAACAACACTAAATCAGGGACCGCGGAGCAGGGGGTACGACAACACTTCCACCTGCTCTCACCTCAGTTTT
>JAOBRG010259316.1:0-16451 GCA_027574985.1 Umimayanthus nakama | reverse complement strand
ATCATGAATTATTGGTCAAAAAATATCTGGGAATCACGAATTATTACACTGAAAAGATTCCGCTTCCATCCCCGAAGAGTTTCATGGCATTTCGATCCATAGAGCGGCCTGAGGCAAGCAGACAATTTCTGCCTATATTCTTTGTTAGATATTAAATTCGGATTCTTTGAAAGGACTCGAAGTTAGCGAGTTGTTTTGAAATGTCTAATGACAACAATAGCTACATAAACGACGTCACAAGCTGCCAAAGTCTTTGTTTTTGTTTTTCAGACTTTTTGGATACTGAAAATGACGAGAAAACAGCAAAAGTGATAAAAAAAACTGCATTTAGCAATTGGCATCAACAAAGTTGTCAGAATCCAGAAGTATACTTGTCGTGATCAATATTTAGTCATTTTTATGACGAAAAGTTGAACTTTCGTAGTCAACACACAAACTGCGTATCTAATGATGACCTCGTCGATCATCTTGACAGCAAAACGCATACGCCTAAAAAGTTTGAAGACAACACTTGAAAACGTTTAGCGAAAGAAAATAAAAACTAGACTGCACGTTTGTTAGTGGTACCATTAATAAGTTAATAAAATTCACTACAAGATAGCTGCAGGTTGTTATATTCAGTGGAAAAAGACCTTTAACTTAAAGGTATTGTTCTGAAAATATGTCCGAACAAACACTCAAAAATACAAAATTTTGCAAGCACTTTTGACTATTCCTTAAACATATCTGAAGAAAAAAGTAGTTCTGAAACTGACCAAACAAGTAGAGGTCGGGCATTTTACTATTTGTTTGATTTTTTTTTTTTTTTTTACTTGTCATGAACATAAACCATAAAAAACGGGTGGTCATGGCAAGCTTGCCCGACGAACGCGACTCATAACTTTTTCATTTTTTTTAAAATAACTACCTTCAAAACGCTATGATAAACGTACATTCCTAGTTACGATCTCTGCTAGATAGACGGCTACTCTCCAATCTTCTACCAGTAATATTGTTGGAAATATTTCCAATAAAGTACTGACATCAATAATCAAGTCTTTCTTGAATCTTTGTAAACAGCTAACGTGTGTCGGTAGTGTGTCGGTGTCTTAAACGAGTTTCCGCGTGGTTTAGAGAGCTTTGAAGGTTGTTTTTCATGCTTCTTCAGAATATTTTTTATTCTTTTCACTGTATAAAAAATGTAGAACCATGGAGACCATATCACCGATTTTGTTTTGCAACAATTTTTTCTAGTCTTCTTGTTGCTGATTGGTCAGAAATCCAGGATTTGTTCATACAACTGTCCGATAACAGGCTGCAAATTGTCCGATAATTCATCCGATGAACTACATGCATCTCGCCACCAATCATTGCTTACAAAAAAAGCACAATCTCTCAAAGACTTGTTTGTAAGAGCAAAACTGTAAAACCCGTGCTTTAAAGAAGCAAACCAGACTCGGCGGGTATAAAACCTTAATACATTCAGTATGGGCAAAGTTATACAGGCTTTGTCACCCTTTCACACCACTGCACGGCTTGTAAACCACTTTTTCGCTTTCTTAGTTTTCACTGTCTGCAATATATTACCATGAACCATGTTTTCGGTTACGTTGCTAACGCAGCAAACGTGCTTTTTTCTTTTTCTAGCTGTAACGAAAAATTTTCTAGGCAATGTACTTTTTACACATTAAAAGATAAGTCCAAATTTGCAGTTTTAAAAAATGTTAGCTACTAAATCAGTTATTAGCAAAGCCTTGATATTTTTTAATAGTGAAGATCGAGTTTAATAGAAGAAACAGGATTTAGTTCTACAGGAAAGAAGTGGAGCCGTCTAATAGTTTCCCAATAGTGGCGACTTCTTTTGGTGGCGAGATCAATGAAGTCAATGAACGATGGTGGCGACTTCATTGGTGGCCTTAGGATCAGAATTCAGTGTTGAATGAGCCAATCAGATTTAAGGTCCACAAGCAGGAAGGGCGGGAAACCAAATGACGTGCGCTCGCGCTCTTGGCCTTCGCGCGTGAAAGTCTTGTCACTCGACAAAAAATAGCGTCGTCGTTGCTTGGTTTTCATTGGTTTCATGCATGCAGGTATGTTCACTCGCCAGTTACACCTGCCAAATTTTTCTTTGGTTCTTCAGTATTCATTTTTTATCCTGTTTTCATTTTTCTGCCGGCTCTGTGTTCAACAAATCTGATAAGCTGGGAGTCTTTTTTGAGACAACAGTTCGAGTTAACAATCAACAAGATTGAAGCCCGGGTTTGTTCTGGAGTGATAACTAGAGAATCGTGTTCTTGTCGATTTATCTACTCAGTATTCGTAGTACGATGAGGAAAGATCGCAGGGTCGTAACGAGGTATATTTCAAAGCTTTGACCCCGTTGTTTTAGACAAACTTTTAATCCCTGGTTCCGAAATTTTCGTAAAACCAATCCCTGATCCCAAAAGATTTGGAGAAATTGACCCCGTCTTCCCTTAATTCTCTTTTGATCCCAAACCAATTTTTGCCGTTGATCCCTGATCCCATATACCTCGTTACGACCCTGAAGGTCGCACTGCAGAGGCCATGACTGCCAGACACTGAAAATGCATTCGCAGGCATAGTCATCTTTGAACTTGAAGGTATCTGCATTCGCTTTAATATAATGCAACTTTTCATATATTTGAACCAAAGGAAGGGCCGGGAACTTGAACAAACAACGAAAGTAAATGTATGCGATTCTGTTTTTTACATACTAATGTTGTTGAAAAGTGGCACTTTAGTCCACTGTAGTTACTCAGTTTCCCCGGGTCAGTTACATTTTGATTATTAACCAAAAGCTTTCGAACGAGTAAAAAGTAATAACAGTTGAATTTAAAGAAGAAATCAGTATAAACGTACTTTATATTGTCACGGGAAAAGGGGCATTGGAACACAAATCCTTCCTACTGTCCCAGGGGTGGGGAAATTGACAAACATCCATTTCAAATGTTCAAATGCCTCATGGGGGTTGCCCGGGGGAGAGGGGAGGGGGGGATGGTGAAAAATCAAACTGATCAATAGACAATACATAAATACGGTACAGTTCTGGTTGCCCTCACAAATGAGTAAAACAAACTAACAATCCAAACAAATTGGGAGTAAACTCGATAGTTTTATTGGTATACATCACAACCGAATGAAAGTATTTCTTATAAAATGTCGATCACTACAGAAATACCCGTCTAGCATTGACTACGATATAAGGTAGTTTACCATATCACTTGAGGAACGTAATATTGTAGTAAGTAAAAAAAATAAAATAAAAAACAATACCAAATTGGTTAGAAACAAATTTTCTAAAGAAAGAAACTCAGCTCGGAGTATCTTTTCTGCAACTACAGCATTAACACTATTTACATATACAATTGCAAGTATATACTGGTACAAACACAAACTACAGACCTTAAACCCTGTTTAACTGATTACCACATCAACAAACAGTATTACTTGTGCCAAAAATCTAATTCAATGTATCTTAACTCCAACTTGCAAACTATAAGCCACTACAAACCACCCCTATCAAATGACCTCCATCTACCCATATTTCTCATACAAAGGACAAACGTTTAAAACCTGCTAGCGAATACCGTATCAAGAAAACTTTCTGTTGCTCAAACCAATGTGTTGGCTTACTTGCCACTGCAGAAAAACCTGTGTCCAATGCTTACCCTATTCCATGTAAGGGAAAGTTGCTATTTACACATTTTAGTTACGTTTAAAATCATTCAAATTGGGAAACAGTAGGATGTAAAATGCTACCAATACTCATTTAAAAGAGCTTTAGGAACTTAAAGTTTGTTTCAAGATAAAAAATACTGTTGATAAATTTAACAAGGCCTTAACACGTGCCCATAACATTGAAACACACAAGCGCAATAAATTAAATATTCCAGATAAAGACAATGATATGGTATGGTATAAAGTTATAACAAAAGTAAACAAAATCAGCATAAAAAATCCGGTATACAACTTTAAAGGGCAGGCTACACATCAAATACAAGATCTAAAGAAACACTGAGTAACAAACCAATCCAAAATTTGAACTCATGAACTGCAGACTAAGACCACTTCTCACATGAGAAGTGTTAAATGTGTTGCTGCGACTGTCAGACAGCTACATGTCGTCCCACTCAAGCTGCTCTTTGGCTCCAGCATTATCAACATCTGCGGCATCTTCCTCTTCAGACTCTGAATTATCAGATGCATTACCACCATCCTCATTCAAATCCAGCTCCTGGAATTTCTCCATTGGGTTGACAGTGACACACACGCCAGCAAGGCCTGTATCATCCCAGTACAACTCCTCCTTTGCATTGGGGGTATCCACCTCAAGTTTCGAAGCTGACCTGCAACATTCCACAGAGATGGAGATGAGCATATGCATGCAAGCAAAAATACTGAAATACACAACATTAAAAGCGGCTAAAATACTTCTTTTATGAGTATTCCATTAAATATTAAAAATATTATAAAATTTATTTTCAGTAACTGACAGATATGGAGAAAAAGTGTAGCCTAACAAACTTGTTAACGATCTATTCTAGCGCTTCTGCATCTTTACTTTGAAATATTGTTTTACCACAATTCGTGGCTGCACATAAGTCTGAAATCTTGAAAATCGAGCATGGTAACAGCATGAATGAACTACTTAGTACTACAACATACACTTTCATATAACCTTACAAGATACTTTCTTACAACCTGCAGCAAATTGTTTGGTTTGGAACTGCTGAAAAGCTAGTAATTAAGCCCGTTGGTCTTGTCCAGTGATTTTAGATTGTAGTTATTGCATCATTCATCATGGCTGCAACTTGGATTTCACTTGAATATCCAAGTTAAGTGGTTTGTTTATTTTCTCTGCTCGTTGGCTGGTGAGTGCTGACCTTTAAGTTCAGTTGAAATTGCATTATTTTTGTCCCGACTGATGTCGAGTCGAGACTCGCAACTGGCTTGACACCAAGGTAAACAAGCTTGCTAACAGGAAAATATTTTATGTTGTCTAGTCTAGTGATGCTTTTGTTAGTTTCCTCAAACAATAAAACAATAGGCTTGGTCAGTATTGCTTCATGTTCCTGTGCACTGAAGCGGTTTGTCAGGCTTACAAGAGCCAGGTGCCTCGTGGTTTTGCAATGCACAGCGGTTGTCAAACATAATGTTTACATAATATTTTGTGTTTGAGGTAAAACAGGACAATAGTCTCTGGCTGGGTAAATTTAAGCACCTCTTGTCACAGTTTGCTTGAAGCCAAATTCTTACCAAATCGAAAGTTCTATTTACTTTCCATGACCAAGACTAGTATTTTTCATGACCAAATAGAAAATTCCATGACTTTTCAGGTTTTCCATGACCCATACGAACCCTAGTCAATTTTCACTCATCTGGTCGTCTGACTCGATTGCTGAATCACTTTTGCGCATGGACAAGCAGAGTTGATGCATCATTCAATCACAGTTTGTAACCAAGGGAAATAACCTAAACCATAGCTAAAATGGCAGCTTTGAAAGTCTTAGTTAATAAAAGTGTATGTGCCTTTGACAGGTAAAGACAATACTGTAACATGATATTTTCAAAAAATTAAGCAAAATTGTGTACAAGTATTTTCTTTGGATAAGTGAAACAACTAAGAACTCACTTGTCCCAAGGGCAAGTAAAGAAAGAACAAAGTTGATTGCCCTGATTTCATTATCCCTCACTCATGAAAACTTACATCACAAGTACTGGGGTTAGTTAAAAAATCTTATGCCTAATATTAACCCTTGCCATGTTAGGTATTAATAGCCAAGCTCAATTTGAAATTGAAGTTTATTTTATTTTTTAAATTTTTTTATTAGAACTAAATTAGCTTGCCTCACCCATTCTTTGAGTTAAAGGGTTTGCAAAGCAAGCCAGATCAAGGCCAACTTATTTAACTTTCAACTCCTGTTCTGATGTAGAAACTTTCTAAGACAATGTGGGAGCCTTGACGGTTAGCTTGTAGCAGGAAAGTACGACTGTCAACTTACTTCTTGAGCCGGTATATTCCAATCATGACCAGAACAATAAAAATAGAAGCACTGCAGATGATGATTGCAGCCATCACTCCCGCTGAATTGGAACCCGAGGCTGTGCCAACTATGTTTGTCTCCATTACAGCTCCAGGCAAAGCATCAACTCTCATTTCATTATTGATGGCCTTCTGAGGTGCATGTGGTGTGTCTTCAGACAAGGCATTCAGTTCCACTTTGATCTTGTTACTCTCAAAACCACCATTCAAGTCACAGGCTTTTATCTGCAAGTATTAACAAGACTGTACTCATAAGAATGCCTTTTATTACAGGTAATTTAGAGGCCCACAATCCTTGGTATTACATGTTTTCATTCTTCATCAATGTAAGTGTCAAAACTACGTAACAATATACTGTTGCAAGAGAGCTAGGGGATCAGTTGCACATGTTATTGTTTAACAGTAGTAATTAGACCATAGGGACCATGAAGGTTTAAAAATACTTACCCGGACTGTGTGTGAGTTACAAAACTCTAACTATGCAAGATTTCAGGGTGTTTTGTATCTAGGGTTTGTTAATTTTCTTCAAGGCTGCTTATACTTCCAACCCCGTACATGTAATTCCTAAAAGAAAAGTTCTAGTATCCTAAAACAGAGGAGAGAATGAAAAACTGGCTTGTCTTGAACATAGCTATTTGTTCCTTTTTAAGTCTTCATGCACATAAAAACAGGATTGATATCTAGCCCTGCAATAACAACAAAAATTACAATCAAGAGTTAAGGAAACTTTTGAGCAAAACAAGTTAATTCTCACATCCTAGTCATTTACTTACAAAAAACTGGCGACGGAGTTTGCTGTTTGGCGCACGGTTAACATAGACCATATCCTGCAACACCCGTCTGTATGCTTCAGCATCAGCAACACCACGGATCACAATACCATCACTGCCATTATAGATCTTCATCTCGTAGTCATCAAGGATAGTACCATGATTTTTACTTTTGGGAAACATCAGGAATTCTCCTTTCTCCATTGCTGGTTTCACAGACACCTCGATAGAATCAAGCAATATTTTTTCATTACATCCTTTTCCCCCAACTTTGATTTTGCGGCAAACTGGAACACCAAAGCTTCTTATGCGATCAAGAGGGCGAGCCAAGTCAGTGCATCCTTTGATCAGGATTTCTGGCCATACTGCAGGTTTTACATCAATACTGACAGAGAAAGTGGGAAGGGGCCATTGCCCAGACTTGGAAACGATTCTAACAACTCTAATTCCTGGTGTTGGAACCCTACACTTGTTCTTGTATGTGATTTTGCGCAGTATTCTGTGGAAATCCTCTGGTTCTCCATTGCCAGTGATTCTCAGTGTATCAAAACTTGTCGTGTTCACACTGAAACCTTTGGGCAATGGTCCATCAATGAAGATGTGCTCTTTGCATGCCATGAAGCATTCCACAACCTGAATAAAAAGCAAAAATTGGGAGTTTGTGTTTAATACTTGTAAAAGTTAGAACTATCAATAGCAAGCAACATGAAAGTCTTATAACACCACAAAAGTGTGGGTCAGGGTTGCCACTATTTACTGGATGTGAAATTCAAGGACTTTTCCAGGACTTTTCAGGACCTTCCTTAACAAAAAAAGATTTTTTATTCTGTATATTAGTTTAACAATGAGCTTTAATTACAAGCCTTGCTTCTGGTGAAAAAATCAAGTCCCTGTTTTGGTTTTCATACACTGTTACATCAAGAGTTTTATGTCTGGTTGTGACAAACTACTCATTTTGATTATTAATTGCAGTTAAAGGTGAAAACTTTGCTCATTCCAGGATTTTCCAGGACCACAACCCAAATTCAAGGATTTTCCAGGGCCTGGAATTTTCTTTTGCCAATTCCAGGACTTTCCAGGATTTTCAAGGACCGTGGGTATCAATGAAAACATCAGCAAACACAAGAACATTGTTATTTCCTAACAATATTAACACAAAACAAGTTGTTTTGTTGTGAGAGCTTAGGAATTGATCGCTTACTGACACTGCAAACCATACAATATAAAAATAGAATTTCTCTCCAACTGTTTAAAAGAAAAAAAAGAATTACCGTATGATTTAATTAAAGAATTTAATAACATTCATATATGCATTTACAGTTTCCCAAATCAATAATCAGTGAAGTTATTGCTCCAAAATACACCAAGGAAAAGCGATTTAAAATCGTAACCAATTCTGCACCACTAAAAATTAGAATGATATCTAGCAATTAAAAAATTGTCACAAAACTACTTTAAAAGCGCACCTGAAAAAAGCTAAATTTTGTTTTGCCTTGATGCTCACTGAACAATGTTTAGCCCTTGTAAGTATCAAGGAAAGATAGAGATCAATAATTGGATATTTTGTAAGTAAGATGTTTTTAACTCTGTTTCAAGCACAAACAACTTAATGACCTTAACCTTCTACAACAACTTAATTGTTTGACCTAAATAAAATTATACATAACATTTTTTATTACAATAGGAAGGAAATTTCAATATAATTATATTAAAAAATGCTGAAGTCCTGAAGGTAAAGCTTAGAGAAACTATAAGGGGTTTTCATGCTGGGCTACCTAGCTACTTACTAAGAACTTTATCATTGATCTTTACCTGCAGCGATGTGGCCTTCTTTGGTCGGATGGTCAATCCAGACAGTTGGCCTTTGAAGTAGTTAGTATACTTGTGTTCCTTGCCCAGCCAGAGAGCCCCAATCACAAGGCGTGTCTTCAGGTTGGACTTGTGCAGTGGCCAGTTAGAAGAGGTCTCATGTGGTGAGTACAAAATACCATCAACGAACATCTGCACCTTGCAGCCTTTTACAACAACAGTTATATGATGCCACTTGTTGTCAAAGACTGGTGTCTTAAGATAGTGGAAATCAGCCTTGCAGTACAGGTCACGCTTTGCATACTGTGGCTCGCGGCGGTGTCTGAACTCGAGATGGTTGTTTCTTGTCATAAGGGCAAAGTGAATCCTGCTAAGTCGGTCCTTATCTGTGCTAGCAACAATGACTTGCTTCCATTTGGAAGGCTTTGTCTTAATCCAGGTACTGATTGTGTACTCCACCCCAAGATCTTCTGGTACGACATGGCTTGGAACCTCCACAACCGTTGCACTACCATCAAAGTCATAAGCTGTGTCATCTGGATAAAGGACAATTTATATAAAGTGGATGAGTTGCCTTTAAGTGTTACTTACAGCGTTCACAAAAACACTTTTCAACAATTTGTTTCTAAAGAAATAATATTTTAACAAAGTATTAGAGATTTTTCTCTAACGTATTTTGCACTGATGAACAAGGTAAAACAGCTAAATAATGAGATGAAACTCGGGAAAGAAATGTCAACACAACAGAATAACTTATTGAAAATCTGATACTAATTACAACAAACATTGATTTACTATAAAATCTTTGCAGTGTTATTTGTATTCTCTCTAGTGAACCTTAGTTCGTTTTTTATTTGTCAGTTCTGACCAGCCAAAACAGCTGGTTGAAACTGGCATAAAGGGAAATGTCCAAGAGAGCAACTCTCCAAATTCCCATGCTTTGGTCAATTGGAGCAGGAGAACTGAGCAGCTCTGCTCTATGAGCAAGGAACTATAACTAGACAGAACTAGTTCTGAGAACCTGTTGGTTCCACTCAAGAATTGACTGCTCATACTAACCAGACTGGACAAAAAAAGCAACTAGAAGTCAATCACAAAAAATTAATAATGAAAGATCTTACACAAGAATGCCATTAAATTAGACATCACACCTTTCTTCCCAGTGTAAGTCTTGACTGTCTTGAGCTTCTTGGTCCACTCTTGTCCCTTCCATGGCTTTGGTAGCAGGTCAATCACACCTCCTGCTCCACAAACTCTGTACTGTCCTGATGCCTCGTACCTGTCCCGGTCACAGCCTTTATTTACTGGGGTGTCCAAGTGAACCAAGGCGGAGAAATCAGCCTTACCAGCCTTCATGGTACAGTCATTCATTCTCACATCGGGTGCAACAGACACAACACCATCACAGGACATCTGACTGAGCTTGGTCTTTGATGGGCCAACAAAACCTACAAAGTAATTCCAGGTGATAGTTTTAGCACTCAAACCCTCTCAACCTGCATCAAATGACATATTGCTAAACTCTCCTAAGTGTCTATAGTTTCTTTGAAAACAGGTTGGATGAATTTTGTTTTTCTTCTTAGTTAGATAAAAAGAAGGAGCAGAGAACAAAATAATTGGAGCAAATTTTTATGAAAAGTTAAATTCTCCAAAAAATTATCGTAATAATATAATAGGAATAATTTGAGGACTTATGATCAATAACAATGTTTAAAGTAATTTACAACTTAATTTGTTTGGATGATAAGAGGAGAATTTACATACTGATCAATACACCAGCTAAAAGCAGTCAAATGGTCAACAGTGGTAGCAATTATGATCTAGGTGACCAAAAGTGTTTACAAACATAACATTTGGCCCAGTTGTTACATAGGGAAGACAACAAAAGCTGTCTGGTTTTTTTTTTCTATATGGTCACTTGCGAAAACAGTGATCAGAATATAAGTTCATAACTCAAACTGATACGCAATCTCCATGAACTAGTCAAACAACAACTAACCACAATGTTCTATAGTAGGTTCAGCTTCTACAAGAGATTTTGAGAAGGGTTGACAAGGTTAGAAAAATGCTGGGCATGTGGTTCACCTTAAGTAATATAGACATCAGTTGCCAAGCGTATGTGATTTATTGCAAATGTACAGAAAATTATTAACTTTTCAGGCATGTGAAGTAATTTAAATTGAAGGTGTGTGTTTTGGCAAGTCTGCTCAAGTAAAGTAAGCACAAGAGGATCCAGGATAAAGCTGAATCTGATCAGAGTACAAGGTGCATCTATAAACCTGGCTCACTTAAAATTTTCTGGGATCCAAAAAGCACAAACCCTGCACTGGGGGATTCAATCAAAAATACGGTCCACGAATTTTAGGGGCTCAGTTAGTGTCTACTGTCAAAGTAACAGATAGCTGTCACAAACCTTTATGGCAGTCTTTAGTTACAGTGATTGTCACAAGGGCATTCTGAGGAGAGACTTTCCCACCACAGTCTACTGCAGAAACAGTGAACACATACTGACGAAGGGCTTCTGGACCGAGTGGTCGTGAAAGACTGACAATGCCATCGGCATCAATGCTAAACGGATGGTCTGAAGTCACTGTGGTGAATTTACAAATTCTTCCATATTCAGCACCAATATCGCCATCAGTAGCTTCAACCTGCAGAATCAGTTATCAAAATCCACAAGAGTTCAACTTACAGACCTTCAATAGTCAGAATTTTCACTGTACAGGAGAATTTTGTTTTCTGATTGAGAGGATGGTCCCAAAAAAAGTTTTGAAATTTGGAGCCCTGAAATATTAATTTTAGCACTCTGCCAAAAATATTTTTGTCAGAGATGTTAGATAGTTATTCCAGATATTTCATGTAGCTTAAGGTAGCTTGAAATAGTTTTTAACATATTTTTTCACAAAAAAATGATTTAAATTAACTTGACGTAATATTTTTGCTTTTATGGTAGCAATATTGCTAACAAACAATTACACATTTCCTCATTTATCTTGGATACTTTGGAGTCATGAAGTGTTACTATGGTAACACAGCAAGAGTTCTCATAAACCACCTTAAAACCAGGAAAACCTACTTTCTGTAAAATTTGTATGGTGAATTATTTTTTTAATTTTCAAAAATTGTTTTGAACATCAAAACCTACCAAACTGCCAATTTTTAAAAAATTCTGCAAGAAATTTTCAGAGAAACTTTAAGTATTGTTATTCTGTTTTATTATTCATTCTGTTCGTTTCTTACAGAAGTTTTCCATTCAATCAGAACAGAAATTTCTGTCTGCTTTTTACCACTAAGCCAAATTTTAGAAATTTTCACCATCAATTTTCAGAGATATTTTTGATTGAAACCTAAATTTTCTAAAATTTTCGAGGCAACAAGATTGCTATGTCTGCACATGCGAGCAATCAGCAGCCCAGGCTGCGTGCACCGAAAAACTATTTCGAGCCACCTTAAAATAATCCTTTCCTTTTCAATATATCATTTAAACTGACTGTGCCAAAGAAGACAGTGACTCTACTTTTACCATGAACCTAACACAGGTAATAGACATAAAGAAAGCCACATACTTGGGGCATCCCTGTACTAACAAATTGTATGGCAAGTTAAGGGTTGAAAACCTTTTCTGTGTTTTTATGAGCATTTATAAGGTTATTGCGCGTTAAGAATTTTGAGTAATAAAACCAGGGGCCATCTCTTTCAGTTGGGTCAGACATGTGTTACCCACATAACATTGCCTGTTACACTGATGCTGTAAAGAGAAGTTGGGTGTAAATAAGTGGTTTAAAACAATATCCCCACTTACAATCAGAATGTTGTCATAAGCTCTTCCATGATGAATTGTTGCAGTATACTGACTCTTTACAAACTTGGGAGAAAACTCGTTGACGTCCATAACCTGACAGTTCACATGTACTGGCTTGGACTTGCGCGAGGTTTCACCATTGTCTTCTGCTACTATGTCAAACATGTATCCAGATACTTTTTCAGCATCCAAGTTCTCAGTTGCCACCATCACTGCCTCTCCATTGTTTTTCTGGTCAAATCGGATGTCAAAAGGGATACCTGACTCAACAATGCTGATCCGACGGATTTTACCAGCTTCACCATGGTCTCGGTCAGTTGCACGGATCTTTGGGAGGACATGGACACTACGAGTATTTTCAGTCACAAAACACAAGTACTCGTCACTCTCAAATGTTGGGCTGTGCTTGTTCATGTTCATCACCCGAAAGACCACCTTTGCATGTGCAACACACTGTTTCTCTTTGGTTACAGCCTTGACTACAAGATTGTAGGATGATGTCTTGTCAACATTGAAGGGGCTTCGAAGCCAAATATGTCCTTTGTCATCAATGTCGAAAGGCACACCCTTGTTTTCAATGCTATATGTGACCTTGCCTCTGCATCCTTTGGCCCTAACATGCAGTACTGTTGCATTGACGCGGTGGTATTCAGTTAGCTCCTTCGCATATGACTTTTGTGAAAATTCCAGTCCTTTTAGAAAATAAAGAAAAAGATTTAGAAACTTCTCATATTGGGCATCTTTAGTCGATGAAGCCAAAATAAGTACAAAAACAGTCAATTTGAAGCAACTGTTAACAGTTTGTCATCCAGCCATCACACCCAAGGCCCACCAGTGAAAGCTGACAACATGATCGACACAAGTTTGGCAATAAAACCTTTACAAGCTAACGTTAATGACAAGTTTTTAGCCAGAGTTCAGACCAAAGACACTGGCTTGTTTTTGTATTATGTTTTGAAATAAAAGGCCCACTTTAGCTTTTAAATGGGACACAATCTGCACACTTTTGTCAACAAAAGCTCAGTCTATAAGAAGTTAATTAGCATGACAAGTCTTGAGACAGCATTCAGATTACAGTCTAGGCAGTCAAAGTTAAAAGCCTGTTTTGACAATCCTATTGAAACTTGTAATAGATAAGCCTTCCTGACCCATGAGGTTAGTTTTTATTCTGTAATATTCCCTGCAGAGAATGTTAGTTTGGTAAATTCCAAGTCTGTTCTATAAATGATTACAACAAATTTTCCTTTAGCATACTATAGTCAAGTTACATAATGCAACAAAACTGGTAAGAAATGCATCCTCCAAATCAAAATTTTAAAAAGGCCAGCTATTTAGTTTGCACATAGGTGCCAACGGCTGGACACTGAAATATAAGCAAATATATGGGAAATAGATAAAATTGCTTTTAAAATACTTATTTTCGGTATAACAGAGCTATTTCAAGAAATAAATCGCTTAACCTTGAAATGAACTTGGGGCCAAACAAACCGCGCATGGGGAGAGGGAGTGAAGGCAGGCATCTGTTTTGGTTTTGTCGTGGTGGAGATATGGTGAGTAGGTATTTTTTCAAGTTTGCTCCAGGGGCAGTAACATTAGTTTTAGTGGTAGGTTTCACAATTCTTGAAAATAATTGCTTTGTAAAAAGAAGATGAAGCATCTTGTGACATCTGAAAAGGTGGTAAGTGAAAGGTACATTATCTGCAATTCGTTGTAGGGTAAAACTGAATTTATAAAGTTAACTATTCGAGATTTGGAGTGAGTTAAGGTTAGTCGACTGATTTGAAATAGTCGCCGTTAGTGTGAGAGCTGCCAGCCTTTCACTAATTATGAACACAAGGGAGTAAAATTTGGCCTAAAGAGCAAACTAGGCAAGGAATCGCACTAAAAGCACAACCAAGATGTCAAGTAAGGTTAAGTCAACACTTTATTTCTTGAAATAGCTCTGTCAAACTGAAAATTAGTATTTTAAAAGCAATTTTATTTACCGGTATTTCCCATAAATTTGCATATATTTCGGTGTCCAACCTGGTGCCTGTGGTTTGCATCCAAATTCCAATGATATACTTGATAAAATTGGGGAATATTCTACTGCCTTGTCAAGAGTTTTATGCTAAGAAATGTTATGGTCCCAATGCATTAAGAAGAAATCAGCAAGGTCACAACAACATAACCAAGTAAAAAACAAAAACAAAAACAATTACCAGATGAAAATCATCTGACAGAGCATGCAGAGACTTTTTCCTGGGGGGAGTAGACAGTTGGTTTTGAACTACTCGTGAATGACAGTTTTGTCTAATGTTGTGTGGCTTTTCAGATCAATCAGTTCGAAAAGCAACAAAATCAAATGTCAATGAGTATTCCTGTATATTATTTAAATAAAAGAATTAAAAAAATCAAACCCACAAATTATCTCTCTCTCCATAAGACAAGCATTTACCTATAAGCCTAAAAATGAAATCACTTTAATTCGAGGAGAGATTTAGAGGGAACTTTCGTCAATACAAGGCCACAAATATCACGTTCCACTTCTCGAAGCTTTGTTAGGTGAGAAATATTAATTGAAAGATTGTATTGTATCATCGAACCAGGTTAAAACGCAATAAAGTAGGGCTCAGTAATCTTTCTTTCTAGAAATAAGGCGGAAAAGTTCAAGATTGAGAATAATCCGAGGTTTCCGGATCTGAAGCAAAAGCTTTTGACTGCAAAACACGCTTAAATCAAACAAAAAATATGGTGAAGGACCAAGGAATCTGAAAGATCCATTATACAAAATGAACACTTGAAAACTTTGAACAAAAAAAATACAAAAACTAGTGAGAAAAAAAAATCGATAACATTTTAACCCTGAACATCAGCTGGAAACTAATAATTTTGTGGGCGAAATAAAATCACTCACGATGCAATGAAATTTTAAGTATTAGACCGCATGTATTGCAACTTGGCCGAGACAATCAAATTGTTGCGCGATTCTTATCGTGACCCTCGGAACAGCCTTTTATTTTTCCAGAAATATATTTTCAAATAGTTTTTCGCATTTATCGTCTTTGAAAAACAGAACAACGCTGAAAATGCAGCAAATTATCAAAACACAGTGCAGAATAATCGCAGTCAAAGCGTGCGCTCAAACAATACTGCAACACATGTTCCTTCTCAGTCTTTCGACTTTTTTTGGTTGTCGTTCTGACTAGTAACTTCCCCACCACAATAAGAGTAATTCAACGGAACGTTTGATGGATATTTCGTTTCCCCAGTAGCTTTCGAAGGCACATAATTAGTATTTAAATATTACGGCGCACAGGAACGAACTCCATCATGGCGGTCAGGCAGGACGGGAAGTTCCCAAGAAGAGAAGACGAGAATTATCGTATATACCACAAAATAGGATTCGCATGATCTTGATTGAAAGTACAGATGGAAAACTAATTAAAAGTCTTAAAATACGAAAAGGTGAAAAGGTTCCAATGTACAGAAAAACAAGCTAAGATATATCAAAGTTCAAAATCGCTGAGCATGACCATAAAATTTAAATTGCTGTTGCTATCATTGTCAGCAGTTCGATTCGAAGATTCCAAATTTCGAAAGCGTTCGAGCTTTCAGCTGTACTTTAAAAAAATAAGTTTTCTGTATGTTATCGAAATACATAAACGAAGAATACTTCAACCAAGAATAACGTCTGAAAGTGAAACTATCACTTTGGAGTATATTCTGGAAAAGTAACTTCGAGTTTGATAAACAATCAAAACGAAGACTGTCCGAGCTGCTTTCAAGCTGTCGACTCACCTGGCTTTTTGCGATTTTTATCGGCATATCCTGAATGCAGTGCTACAAGCACGCATCCTAATATCAAAAGTGGCCTAGCGGGCCACATTTTGGGTATTTCTCCGGTTTGGCGGCGAGAAATTGTCTTCGATCGAGCGAAATTCTATCAGATGGAAAATGACTTACAGCGCGAAAGCGACATCCGATCCTGTCTGCTTCTAATTGCAACAGGCATGACGTCATGTCACATGTCACACCCTTGCCTTAT
>JAOBRG010259205.1:0-16452 GCA_027574985.1 Umimayanthus nakama | reverse complement strand
AAATATTAACCTCTATTAGCCCCCCCCCCCCCCCCCACTCCCCCATCATTAAAATGTGTGAGGGACCCCCGATTCATGACTTTTGAAATGGCTAAGAATTAGCACATGCCCTTTGGCATGCGGTTGTTGTTTGTTCTACTAATAAACTTGCACAGAAACAACTGTTAGTTAATGAGGCATTATTGCAACAAAAATGAAAATCCAATACAGTTCCCATGGCTGTCATCTTAAATTTTCGATTTTTAAGACTTGGCTCAATCTTGAGATATTTTGTTGAAAATAGCTAGTAGATAACAAAACTATAAAATAATCAGAAGAGTGTGAATACCTGTAGTTATGTGTTTTTAATCATTTTCTCCATGAAATCGAAAACTTGGCAGCAAACTCCATTTTCCCTAAATTTTTTTTGATGATGTCATTGATACTGATGTCACCCATTTAGTGTCAAAAGATCTGTTCATTATCAAGGAACAGTGGTGCAAAAGTGTTTAGCAGTTTGGTCAAAAGTTAAAAATTATAGGCTGAAAGTTGACTATTTAAGGGTTACTTCAAGGTCACAAGTTTTGCTGGTTGGTTTTACATAAAGGATGAACTTAAGTTAAAACTTCTGGAACAATCTCAATTTTCTTCTTTTAGGCAGCACGTGATGGAAAATTTGAACTTGTAAAACGAAGGCTTCAGCAGTTTGGTAAGAATTGCAAGAAGATCGATAGAACTGATGCAGATGGTAATGCGGCACTTCACTACGCAGTCCGTTACAACCACATGAGCATTGTCAAGCTACTCTTGGAATATGGAGCAGGTAAATGGGTTGTTGATGTAGTTAAGCGCAACCTTTAAAGGAGACCTTAGTAAGTGATAACAGAAGCAGTAATAATAATAATATAAATATTCAAGTTTATATTAATAATAACAATAAATTAATTTTTTTAATAGTAATCAAGTGATCCATCTATAGTTTTCAGTTAATGAAACATGAGACATATCAGACAATTCACTAATGGGTCTCAGGCAAAATTGGAGAGAGAAAGGTGCTGAGAAAATGAGAAGCCTTGGGGAAATGAGTAAATGTAAGGGCACTGGAAAAAAAGCAAGACTATTTGTGCCATTTCACTTTGCAGTGGTTGTTGATCGTCATCAGCTCTTTCAGTCTTTGGTGCAATATTACGTGAGCAACTGGGAGCTATGATATAATTTTCATCAATAAATATCTAAATACATGGACTACAGACTAAATCCTGTACCTAATCTGGCCTGGTCATCAACAGACAGGTAAGAGTCTCAGTGTTTACGATCAAAGAAGTTTTGGTGTGTTTTTTTTTCACTGGTCACTATAAAGCACTCTGGCTTTCCATTTTGTCTGTTGTGCAGCGAACAACTTCGCCAGCGAATGCATGGTTTTATAGGGCGAAAAAACATGCCAGGTTGTAGCATTTTTGCACTTGCGGCTTAAAAGAAAGGTGGTAATCGTAATAGCAGTAGCTACGTGCATGTTATGTGTGCCTATTTTTCAGATTGGTTCTATACGGGGGAAGGGGAGGGAACAAAGTACCTGCTGCCATTTTCTTTGAAACTATTAGAGCTATTGCATCAAACCTGGTTAACTAACTAATTAAACCAATAACAGTTAAGTAGTTAGTTAATATGCATCACAAGACATTGTAATGATGTAATAGAATGCCATGTTGATTTTATAGCGGCCATCTTGGATTTTTTGGAAAACTCAAAAATTGCTCAAAATCAACACAAAATTGGTCAAAATCATTGAAACAGTATCTAATCTGCTTAAATCAAGCATTTGAATGGAAAAACCTGAAATTTAATTTATGTATTTTAGGCAAATTTATGTGAAAATTTTCAAAACGGCTTTTGCACAACTGGTTGCTATAGCAATGACTTTTTTGGTAGGGGTTTATTTGACACACCAATATCTTCCTCAATAATTTTGTGAAAAAAGTCACCAATTTTGTTGCATTAGCAGTATTCATTGCGAAGATACAAATCTTTGAAATTAGCGTGGGCACTATGTGCTCCCTGTGTAAGATAGAATAGAGGGATTTATTGTGTTAAGATTCTTTACCTTCCGTACCTTTCCTTATCGAAATCTAATTTTGAATTGAAATCCCCTTCATAAATATTCACAAGAGGCAGTATTTTGTCCTGTATATTGGTATCGCATAAAATATCTACCTTCGCTGAGGATCAGAAAGTTGCTTCAGAATCTGAAATTAAAAATTTTTATGAAATATATTCCATTAAAATAATATTCCATTGAAATAATAATATTTCATTGAAATAATAAAGTGAATCCGAAAAATCTAAACTGACTAAAGATAGATTATCTTGTGCTTTTAAAACAATAGCTATAATTAGACAAAATTACGGAAAATTTTTTAAATCCCAAATGATGGGACCTTCTTTGGGAAATTAATTTTTTCGAGACCTTTGCGAAATAAATTAGCATTTAAAAATATGTGTATCAAGGCACAGTTTTACAAAAATTCAAACATTTGATAAAAAAATTTGATTGGTTGATCTGCAGACATTGAGGTCCAAGGTGAAGCTGGTGCGACGCCACTACACTATGGTGCAAGGTTTAGACCTGTTTCACGGGGGGCCCATTTGTTAACCCCCAAAGATATCCCAAGGATCTCCCCGGGACCTAGCCTCAAATCAAGTCCCAAATCAAGCCCAAGATCAAGCCCAAAACCAACTCGAAAGTCGAGTCCTCAATCGTCGCTGCATAATAGTACTGAACACGTCAATGAAACTGAACAAGAGTTGAAAATAGATGAAGAACAAAACACAAAGAAAGAAGTGACAAAAGAGAGCAGGAAAAAAGAAACAGCGGTGGGAAGTTTAAGTAAAGTCACAAAAGATCGGCTCTTTAACCCTCTGGGAAAGAAGAAGGATTCACTGGGCAACCGCCTTCTGAAGGAGCTACAGTTTGGGGACCGACTGAGAGGAGTTAGTGCTTCCACCTCAACGACTTCACTTCCAGCTTCAGTGCCGCTCTCTCCTAACCTGTCAATTATCCAGTATCTTTTGTCCTGTAATGCTGATATCAATGCGAGGGATGCCTATGGCTCGACCCCACTTCATTATGCAGTGGCAAAGGGGAACCCTGTGGCTGTGGCAGAGCTTATAGATCATATTGATGTTTACATTGAGGTGTGTTGACTGTCAAACTAACTTAAGACATCCATTGTCAGTTCGTTACTACTAGCTATTGTACAGAGGTCAAATTTTCTCTTTAAAGTCCGTTAGAGATTATTCAGTTTTAGGGAATTTAGGATGGGGATTTCAGTTGGTGATTTGAGTGTGGTGATTAAAATGGGTTGGCGTTTAAGGAGAAGAGGATTGTAGGAGAAAATGACCACAACGCCTGTGTCAGGTGACTCCATTTGAGAAATATGTGGATTCTTTCAAGTCCCCGATAGAACGTTGAGAGACAGACTGTGTGGAGCAGAAGGTCGCCCAAAGTTCTACCTTTGACCAAGCCGGGGATTGAACCAAGGACATTTTGGCTGGCAGTAAGAGGTGTTACCATTTGTGCCAACAAATTCTTTTAAAGATATTTTAGAAAAATATCTCTTGAAAGCGTCCTAATCTGTAACCAGTTCCTATCCAATTTTCCTTAAATTGTTTTTTGTCACTTCACTTTAAATTGGCTGAAGTCGCCCAAAGTTGTGCCTTTTGTTAACGCTATCCCAATCCAAAATGTTTGTGTTGTGTCTGTAAAGGTGCTCGTGCGTGTATTGATAGTATTGTAGCGTTAGCCCTTTTTCTGCTCCTACGAATGGTTTACGCAATCGAAACGTGAGCTTTGCACCAAACCTCACGTGCAAAGATCTTTTCATGTCAGCCATTGTTAATCAAAACCCCTATGTAGCTTTCTTACTAGTGCAGAAAAAACCTGTTTTGTTTTCAAAACTAGTCTTCCAGAGTTTATTTTAAAAGTATAAGTGATGTTGGTTGAAGTCTTCAGAGTTTATTTTGTTCAAGTAAACTAACTGCCTGTCTGACCTAACAGGCAAAAGACAAGACAAGAATGACACCTCTCCACTGTGCTGCGAGCCAGGGCTCTCTTGCGGTGGCCAACTGTTTGGTTGAGGCCGGTGCAGACTTGAGAAGTCTTGATGAAGAGCAGATGACGCCGTTGCACTTTGCATGCATGGAGGGAAATCTGGACGTGGCAAAACTGCTGCTGGATACAGGTGGGCCACGTGTGGGCCACGTGATGGTCACGTGCGACAGGGTGTGGCTATTGATGAGTTTTTGTCAAAATGTCAGTCACAACCAACAAGAGTCCGTCTCAGGATTTCACCAACCCAGACGATCAGTCAGCTACAAACATTGATTCAACTGGACTCTGAACATAGTATCCGTTCTACGTAACATAGAAACTCGGCGCGTTTACATTAAAAAGCAAGGATGGTGATTGTTAAAACTCTGTTACTAAAAAGGGTTGTAATTATCTTTAACTGAAAAAAACATGTGTGGTTTTGGAGAGTTGCTGATAAAAGCTTCAGATTAAGAGAATTAGATGCGGGCTTCAACATGACGGGCCATAGTTCATGTTAGTGGGAGCTCGTTGGCCGGGGGTTGTGTTTCCTGTGATGGGAACAGTGACAATAGAGCGGCTTGTCGAGCAGTGAGTGGAGTTACACATGTTGGAGAAAACGTGTAAAGAAAATTACAGACATGTCGCTAAAACCATTGCAAGTCTTTGAGAGTTTAGTCTGTGGTGTACCACTTTTGTGAACTCGGATAATCAAGCATAATCAAAAGTACTTACGCTGCATCTCTTGCATTCTGTACTTCTTTCAAAGAAGAAGAAGTTTGTATTATTTTGGAAAAAAATATCTCTGAACAATTAAACAGTTATTGTAAAACATTATTTCCTCCAACGTTGCATTGCTTTTTCATTTAATTGTTTTTTTGGGTTATGTTGTTGCAGCGGAGTTTATCGGTGGATGGGCGCTGGTGTCCAAGATGGTTACAGACCAGGACCGAGAAGAGCAGACGGCCCTTCATCTGGCCGTGGAGGGTGGACACAAAGACCTTGCCAAGCTGTGTCTAGACCAAGGGGCCAATGTCAATGCTACCAAGGCCAACCTCAGCACTCCCCTTCACCTCGCCGCCACTGGAGGGGACCTGGAGATAGTAAAGATGCTGGTTGACCATGATGCTAACATCGAGGCCAAGAACATTCTTCAAGAGACTCCCCTTCACAGAGCGGCTCTGTTCAACAGGGTTAAGATTGTTCAGTTTCTTATAAGCAAGTAAGTCAACTGGTCTGTAGTAACTCTCCCTTCACAGAGCGGCTGTCGTCAGCAGGTTTAAGATTGTGCAGTTTCTTATACGCGAAAAAGTCGACTTGAAGTTACTTTCCTTTCACAGAACGGCTGTCTTCAACAGGGTTAAGATTGTGCAGTAACTTGTAGGGTTAAGATTGCTCTGTTTCCTATAAGCAAGAAAGTCAACTGGTCTGTAGTAACTCTTCTTTCACAAAGCGGCTGTCTTAAACTGGGTTAAGATTGAGCAGTTACTTGTAAACAAGTAAGTCGACTGGTTTGTAGTAACTCCCTCATCGCAGGGCGGCTCTGTTTGACAGGGTTAATTAATGAAATTAGTGAAGCGAGATATACAAGATATCAAGAGAGAAAAAAGTTTTAAGTGGACCTGTGATCAAGAAGAAGAAAACTGTGTTTAAGTTGCGATTTAAAGAGACAAGTGTTGTGGTTGGCACACGAGCTATTGGGAACCGCGTAATTGACTTTTTGTGGAGAATTGAACCATCTTTTGCTTTTATGGCAACTCGTAAAAGTGTCGATAGAGCGGTGTGGAGGAGAGATTATAAACTAACCGACATAGGTAAGTATGTTATTAAAGGAGAAGCAGCCTCAAAGATACCAGTTTTTTTAGGAACTTTAATAACGTGTGCTCAAGTTAAGTTTTCCTTCATAATCATTAACTTCAGTTTCCCCTCAGATCCGTAAATGATTAATTTTCGTTTATGCAGAGGATCGTATGTGGAATGCCGAGACAAAGATAAGGACACTCCTCTATTGACTGCTGCGAGCAAGAATCACTTGGACACCTTCAAGTTTCTCACGCAGCACGGTGCAGACATCACGGCGAAGGATGTCAATGATGGCACTCCGCTCTTCAGAGCTGCGTCAGAAGGATGTATCGAGATAGTCGAGGTGGGTTTACGTGTTTCGGTTTTTCTCTTACATCACCATCATCATCATCTTTTTCATCACCCTCATCACCAACACCATCATCATCATCATCATCTTTCTCATCATCATCATTATCATAATCATCATCATTATTATCATCATTATCATTGTCTTTATCATCATCATAACCTTTCTCATCATCATCATCATCATCCTTATGGTAATCATCATCGTCGCCATCATCTTTCTCATCATCATCATCATCATTGCAACAGCCTCAGTAAATGGACTTGCAAGACAAACATTCAAGTTGCAAGTTGAGTTGCCAGATTAAACTATGCCTGTTAATCCACCGATCGACACCGGAACTGTGCTACATACTTTTGCTTTGAGTCTTGGAGCCATAATCTTGCTGGTTTGGAGTCACCAGCGGTTTTGAAAGGGTCCTATAAAACTGGATCACTCGAAAATACATTTTTGGGAAAGAATTCGCGTAAATATTCACGCCGTCATGCATACTATAAACTTTATTGACGGATGATCATTAAGATATTGTCAAAACTATCAGGTTTTTTGTCTACTGTAGAGGAAACTAAAATCGACCAGCTACGCAAAACGAAGAAAAATACTAACAATGCAGGTAAACTGAAAAACAGGTAGATCGTAGGATCAGCAGACAGAAGGCCAGATGAGCGGATGGACAGGTAAACAAACAAACAAACAGAGAGACAGACGGATTGATGGTCGGATGGGTGGGCAAACCAGTAGACAGACAGAAATAGTTGTGGCTTGAGCAACAAAATGGTATTGTTTGCTCTTGTTTTAAATGCTTCTTAGAAGGCTGATGTCGTCAAAACAAAATAATGAACACACAGACAGAACAATTGAAAGATAGATGCTCTTGTTTGGACACGTCCACTGATTCCTTTACTTCTGCCAGTTTCTACTGAAGAACCCCCGCAGCAAGGCGCTCATAGAAGAGGGTAACAAGTACGAGAACACTCCGTTACACGCCGCTGCTATGAAGGGATACGTTAAGATTGTTAAGGTGAGTCTTTTGCCCCGTGACAACTTGTGAAGGCATCATTGCCGAACGGTTTAAAGCGTTGACTCGTAACCTGGATGTCCCGAGTTCGAATTACGGAATCTCGGGCGTAAATAGCCTTCTTGCCAGTCTTCCTGCCAATTGGGGTTTTTAACCCTTATGATTTCTTGTGTTTGACATGGCACTGAAAAGCCTTTTACACGACGCTGTCATCAGCTTGTGTATCTTTAATTTGGTGGATGGTCATGGTTTGTGGTAGTACGAGAAATGGTACATTTCAACTCCTGTCACAATATTCTGCGTCAATTTCCAAAGTTATCAGTTTTTCGTTATTTAATGCACCTTTTGGAGGTAACCAACCGGTGAGGTTTTAGACTGCAAACGGAATCTTGAGCGTGTACACTACCTGAGTTCAGATCTTGTTCTGTTTTGTCTGGCTACAGTTGCTGCTAAATGCCGGGTGTGTTATTGATGGCAAGAATGACGAAGCTATCACGCCTCTTCACTTGGCAACTAAATATGGCAAGTTAAGGTTGGTATTTCAGTTGAACAAGTTTTCAGATTTTGAAGTAGGATTGTCGGTTGCAGTTGGTTTGAATTTTTGACGTAGGAGCTTAGAGCTCAGACAGTCTCTGCAAATGGATCAGGGTAGTTAATCGCGTCTGTTTTAGCCCTTTCGGCCCCAGCATATGCTTGTCAACATCTATCTTCTCTTTACAATTTCACTACAAAACGCTTTGTGAGAATATAGGAATTAATCACGCACTTGAAGAACAGAGTTACTTCCAAACTGTTTAAAAGGAAAGTATGAATACCATTTGAGAGAATTTAGCAACACATCATTTGTCGAGTTTGGGGCTGAAACCAAAACGTAATCCAATAATGTTGGTGTTTTTAGTCCTTTCGAAAGTTTAATCAGCTTGCTTTATTTTTTTGTGTGAAATTATCAGAAAGCGGGTAGTAAGTATGCTAGCTGGCACGAAAATCTTGACAGTGTGCCGTCCCTGATTTTCCTCCTGGAGTTATGAGACGGAAAAGCGGAGCTTTCAAGATAGCAGACGATGAACCTTTGAAAGCTGTAACTGTTCGTTACTTTCTAATATCTTTGCCGCCTGACGAACCCACAGGAGAAATAGGGACTGCTCGTAGTCTACGAAAATCACGTCACGTTTTACTTTATTTTGTCATTAGCATTTTTTTTTTGTTCATGTTGTTTATTTCTACTTGTATATTACCATCATTGCTGGGATTGGTCTTTACTATTGTTTAAAAAATGCATTAAAAAAGAAAAAAAAACTTCACGTGTTTGCCTGTTCCTTTCATCATCCCATATAAGCAACTGTCATACATGTATGGAACACTATCCACGGACTTATCAGTGTCGGAATCAAAGTCTCTGTCTGCTTTGAAATTGTCCTCTTCCAAGCAAAGTTTTAGTCTTCTTTCTTGCTATTTACCTCTTTGTACATTAATTGAAGTCACTAACTCTTAGTATTTTGATAATATGTTATCATTTCAGTCTGGGATTTTAGCATTTCGTGTAGTTTATAAGCGTAGTCAGTAGGCTTTAAGTATTTTAGGAGGTCTCTTCTGAAAATTAAGCACAATATTGTGATGTTTGTAACCTCTTTCAATAATTATTATTGCTATTTATATTATTGCTTTTATTGTTACTAACAAAAATAAATTACTGCTATTTATGTCACTGTAGGACAGTGTGCGCCCTTCTCAACCGAGACCCGTCGATCATCAATGACGAGGACGAGGCGTCTAACACCCCTCTACACCTGGCAGCGCTGTATGGACATGAGCGTCTAGTCAAGGAACTCCTGGATAGGGGTGCAGCCATTGACGCCAGGTACGGACAATACAGAACCCACTACTTATTAAGAGCTACTTAAACGGGTCCTGCGAATTGGTCTAACATAACCAAACATTGCTGGATGCAACATGTGGCATCTGTTTGAACAGCATGTTGGACAGTGTCCGATCAGATTTGATTTGTTTGATCTTCTTTGCCAACATCGCCCAACATTGTCGGACCTACATTGCTGGACTGTTCCTTCTAGTTTTTAAAATCCTCGCCCATAATGCGTGGAAGTGCATTCAGTTAGCCACCTTTTTTACGGTTGTCTTTAGAAACACAGCGTAAAAATTTCAGTTGCGGTTTTGTAGAGATGGTGAAAGTTACTCTGCCACTGACTAATTCTTTTCCAGGAACAACAACCTATGGACGCCCCTCGACTGCGCAGCCGCACGAGGCTGGGTTGAGACCGCAACCCTGCTGCTTGATGAGGACTCCCCGGTTGATCCTACTGATAAAGCAAAGGTGATGCTTTTTCTTGCTATACACCGTATTGCCGATCTGCAAGTAGCGGCCTTCGTTGTTTTATAGTTCAGTGTTTCTCGTGGGTGACTGTTTTTTTGTTTTTTTATTCTTTTTTTGTGGGGGGGGAGGGGGGACTAACCCGGGAGCCCAAGACTTGTTAAGACTAAGTGCTGGCTATTCGAAACTTTCAAGGAATATAATTACTATACAAAACAGAGAGTTTCGTATTCATTGAAACATTTCTTCTACGTGAAGGAATTTTTTGAAAAAAACATTTCTTCGTTTTTTGTTTTTTTTTTCATTGTAACCAACTCAAGTTCACTGGGCGTAGAGGTACCGAGTATACGCCATTTGATCTGTTTGAGCGGGTCGCTACTGTCGGAATCACACACTTATTAATCGTTGTTTTTTCCTGGTAATGCCTGTCGATATTTAGAAGTTGTTCCCCGAAGTGGAGGTGAATAGTGGAATAAATTCTACCAAGCTCTGAAAGCGGAGAGAAGGATGTTTTTCACTAGGCACTAATACTCAGGGGAGTTCCTGTTTTAGTATAAACCCAACAAGTGAATATTATTTTCAAAAAATAATTCATTTTTATCTGAATACCTATCAGTTCAAAAAAGCACGTCCGCGTGCGAATGCTAAGAAAGGAGTAAGGAAAATACTTAGCACTTTTTGACTAATAAGAGTTGTGTTCATACTAATATACAATATCGAACGAACACCAACCATTGGTTCCTACAGACGACACCGTTACACCTGGCGTCTAAAGAAGGTCACGTGGGTATGGTGAAGCTGCTGCTGTCACGGAAGGCGAACATTACCCTGAGAGACAGCGCAGGGCGGAACTGTCTGGACCTGGCTATCGAGAATAATCACAAGTGAGATACAACACCCAGTACTGTCAAATAGGAAGATATCTTTTTGAAAGACAAAACTGCGTGACGCAACATGAAAAAGAGACTGTTTGATTGATTGATTGACGGAAAAGTTGTCCAACAGAGAGACAGACATGCATACAAACATACATACATACATACAATATTGTTTTTGTTATTATTCTTATATTAGTTACTGATATTATCATGGTGTTTATTATCACTATTATTATTTATTTATTTATTTGAAATCTCGATCTATTGTTGCTCCCGCACATTTTACGATCGTGTCATCTGGTTAATAAACAAATAATAACAAATAACGTAATTTCAATAGGGAAGTTGAAAGTGAAAAATATACAATCGAAATGAAGTGTACCTGCAGGATTTACAGATAGGCGACAACCTTCGGATAATTACAAATCAAAAATCAACAACTTGAAAAAACTTTGCTTCTTGGAAACTGTATTTCTATTAAATCTAATACTAAAATGCTGAATGCCGTAGTAAAAGACTAAAAGAATAAAAAATCTTGACTATCAGCAACACAGACAGACAGAGAGATCAGCAAACAAGCGTATTAATAGAGAAACAGATGGACAAACAGACAGTTTGATAGAGACAGATTGACAAGCAGGCAGTTCGATAGAAAGACCATTTGACAGCAAGACCGCAGACAGAAAGACTTAGACAGCAGACAAATAGAAGACAAAAACAGCTACCTAGACCTCAAGACAAGCAGATAGTCAGACAGACGGCCATTTAAACTGAAGATAGCAGAATGATGAACAAGTTCCATATAATCGATAAGCAAAGTTCTTGAAAGATCTTGAACCACGGACTTCTCTCGTGCAATTCTTCAGTCATTGACTACACTATTTCGCTACTGTCTCATAGATATGTTGCTATGGCGATAATTGATCATGACGACTGGCAACAGGTGATGCGAAACCGAATAAAAGAGGGGAATGTCGTCAACACTCCCATGAGGAAACTTATCAAGAAGCTACCAGGTGAATACTTGACCAGAGGCCTAGCCGGGGGAGAATCCGAGGCTGGGACCGCTCATCCCCCTCCCTATCCCCCCCTATCCCCCTTCCCTTCCAGCCTAAAAGAAAAAGGAGATTAGAGGCCGAAAATGAAGTAAACCTACCATTAATCTCTTGTAAAAGCCCCCCGGCTTATACATGTTCAGGTGGGCTTATAAACGGGAAAAAGCCTTTACCCGGGGAGTTTTTAAGTAGTATCAAGAATGAAGTGACCTTTCTCGTCATCGTGGAGTAGTGTGTTAAATGAGCTTTTTTCTGTTGTGTTCTCTCTTTCTCTCTTGTTTAACTTCTTCTCTGTCTGTCTGTCTGTTTGTCTCTCTTTTTATCTAACTATTTTATTCTTGAATAAAAACGTTTTGATAGCGTTCCTAAACAATTAAAGTTCGAACCAAGACGTTCACACTATATATGTCACAGCGTCTTGGTTGATGATTGGAAAACTAAGCAAACTTCCCCCTCCCCCAGAGGTTGCAGAATATGTGTTTAAGCGATGTGTAGAGTTCAGCAGCTGTCGAGCTGACAGTCCCGACTACACCATTACTCTTAATTACGAGTTCCTGGATGACGTGAACGCGGAATGGACTGGACTCAGCAGCCGAGCGGACGTCACGGAGCACGACAACCACGTGGTGGACGCAGTCATGTACAAGATCAAAGCAGCTTTGCCAGAGAAGGCCAGCAAGCAACTTGAGATTAAAAGCAATCACCCCTTGATGTTAATGGTGAGCGTGGGTACGAAGAGAGAGAGGGGAGGGGGGTCGCAGGTGGGGGAGACAAGGTTGTTGGCAGAGTACTAAGGGATATACCCTGGGTGCCAGAGGCCGTCTTACTGTTTAATGATATTTCGTCACACTGTCGTGTAGGACTGGTTTTGTTAAGATCCGGACACTAACAAAAGAAGGGGCGATTTAGGGAATTAGTAGGTATGAAGGGTGCTTGTAGGAAAGGAAGGTGAGGTTGAGATGTCCACAATTACAGTGGTAATTCAATCGATCAATAAATAGGTCGATTTTTATTGGTGACTGATCAGGTGGAGACGCGACGTAGATAGATAAACCAACAGTGGTTGCAAACAAAGAATCTATGTCAGGCTGCGTGTAATAACATTCTTCTAAATCTTATGTCAAGAAACTTTACTTAACGGAAAACATTTTTTGCGCATTTTGATTAGTTCTGTAGCGGCCTTGATTTACCCTAATGCCCACGAACATTTCGATTTTTTTCAATGACCTGCTCGCGCATAACCGGATGTGCCAAGTAAAGAAGTTTCAGTTGCCCGGTCTGCTGTCTTTTTAGAACAAATGCCATATAATAAAATCCTCATTAACATCAGACGTTCAGTCTGTAGTTGATATTTCCCGTCTAGACCTCACTCTCGGTAATAAGTAGTCAATATTAGCTAAAGCAGTAAATTACAAAGACAGCATTTTTGGGTCATCGCTCGGCTGATAACTGATGCTCCTTTGTCACCAGGTCGCAAAAGAACGTGTAAACCTCCTGAGCCACCCACTCGTGACGTATCTTCTCCGTTACAAGTGGCGCTTGTTCGGTCGCCAAGTGTACTACAGCAAGCTGATACTGTACCTGACTTTTCTCTTCTTTCTCACTGGTTACGCCATGGTAACCACCAAGTCCTTACCGCTGACCAAATGTGTCAACGACACCACTTGCGTCTGTCACATTAACTTTGGGCAGCCTGTGACAGGGAGTGAGATACTGTGGCGCACTATAGGAAGGCCTGTGATAATAGTAACGACATGCATCAACTTGTTTATTGAGGTATGTCAACAGCAGTTAACCATCAAGGAAGGCAGCATGGCCGAACGGTTTATATAGCCTTCTGGCCAGCCTTCCTGCAGTTAGAGTTCTTTCAACACTTACGACTTACTGTGTGTAAAATGGCATTGAAAAGCTCCTTACCGGGCGCTGTGATAAGAGTTCTAAATTTAGATGAAAGTCAGGCGCCCGATTCCACTGAATAAATTACATGGTTTTTGTCCATTTGTAAAATACCCTGTTTCCACGTGCCTATGCATGTCCTCAACTACTTAAGTCTTGTACCACTCCTAAGGTGCAGCGATACACAACATTGGAAAATAAACGGGAATGGCCTCGACACCGACACTGACTCGCAATTCAAACTTTGCTTAAACATTGTTTAGTTTCTTGATTTGACACTTCTCTGACGTAATTGCAAAATGTGAATCAGATTCGAATACACCAAGAAAACCAGAAGTTTGAACAGGAAAAAAGAATGGCACTGAACCCTGGCTGTGGCCTCTCGATTTCCGGGAAACTGTCACATCGAGTTGGTAGCTGTGGGTCACAGTTTGGGAGTTTGCTTATTGATTGATATTTTTAAATAAAAAGCTGAAAAAACACTAGTAAACACGTCTTTCCAGCAGCGTTTTTATTATGCAATTTTAAAATGTACACTATACAGATGCTAAACACTTGTTCATTCTGCAGCATCGTGCTTATGGTGCTGGTTGTGCGCCTTAGTTTAGTTTAGTCTAACTTGCGTTTACGGCACGAGTAGCGAGGTAGTTGAGACCAAACAAAGTAGAGGTGATTCTGGCATGTAGTCTGGAAAAGTACCAACTAGTCAATTCCGACTGCTCGTAGGCTCGTAGGTAACCTAAAACCGCTGTTGTCAAATGCTGGATACCCATTGTTCTCCAGCTACTCAGCTGTTCACTGTTTACTCTTCCCTTCCAGTTTGTACAGCTGTGTTATGTGTGGCGGTTCTACCTGAGGTGGCATCGGCTGGTGGAGATCCCAGCCTACATCTTCTCGCTTCTTTACGTTGCGGACGAAATCCAAACCGATGGAAAACTAATTGACATCAGCAATGGATCAAGGTAACATATTGGAATTAAAGCAAGAGTATGAGATTATTCATTTTTCTTTTTGAGACCACAACGTTGATCGTAACAAGGGTTTGGCGTTTACAATAACATTTAGGGTATTTATAATGCACCTCATCTTAAAGCAATGAAAGTTTACAGTCCACCTTATGACATGAAATTAACTCGAAATTGACAAATTTGTGAAAGTTGCATTAATATTATGACGTGGGAGTTTTCAACGCTTTTCAATTTTAACAGCAATGATTTTCTTTGTATATGTGGCAATTCAAAATCACAAATATAAAGTGGTTTTCGTACTCCTTTAAGTCTCTGTTCGTGTGATATTTCTAAGAAAATCATAATAGTTTGTCTCGTTCTAAAATGTCAATGACAGAACTGTACGGTTATAAATACAAAATATTTTGTCTACTTGCGCTAAGTTTCTTGAAAAGTACGATACCTTTAATATCGCATTAATTTTCAGGAGTTGAAAATGCTGGCCCCTTCAAACTGTGTTACTTGCCTCGACGTTAACATTATTTTTGCGTTGAATGAGTGAAACTGACATTTTAGGTAATAATGTTTAACGGCTTTAGTTTAGATGGCGCTGGGTGGAAAGTTTAATCCCCCAAAATAGTCTTGACTAAATTTCTTGGTCATAATGGTTTCGTTAGCCGAACTTTGATGGGTAAATCAACCCCTGTGCTCTGCGGAGTATATTATCTTCGCGGTGATTAAAAGACCCTTATGTAAACGGACGATGTTTCATTAACTTGTTTCAACCTTAATGTTGGCGGTGTGCTTCCCATCGTTGCTGCAGGTGTTATTACTGGCACAACAGCCTGGGCGCTACAGCTGTGTATCTCGCCTGGACGGGCTTGTTGCTCTTCATGCGCAAGTTCCCCAAACTTGGAATCTATGTTGTGATGTTCACTGAGATACTGAGAACCTTCGCGCAGTTCTTCATTGTTCTTGGACTTTTCATCATCGCCTTTGGACTGGGATTTCATGTTCTTATTTACGAACAGGTGAGTGACCGTTCTGTCAGTAGCCACAACTCGTAGCGCACAGTAGCTGTTATCGAGCGGTGGAGACGTCTGACATGCAATGCAAGGTGCCCGAGTTCAAACCCTAACGGACTGCTATGTTATGGCCTTGTCTTTTGTTCTTAAAACTGCGAAGTGACGATCAACCACTAAAGTCTTGGAGCAAACTGAAAAATAACTTTGGTCCACAGATTCAAGTATTTGCGGAAACCGTATCCCTTTTCCAGACCTACCCGCCCCAAAGTTCCCTATCCCCCACCCCCCCCCCCCCCCGCGAACATTCTGTTTGGCTGGGGCTGACGTTTCTATCACTCAACATAAATCGTCTACCTACGTCACAACATTAGTTATCTGTGCTGTTTTTTCAGTTCCAAAAATGGTCGACTCTCCCAATTCGCTTGATTTTGACTTTTTAGCAAGAGCTTGTTTTAAGGTGACTCGATAATGTTCGCCCGCGCAGTTGCTTGGTATTTAGAGCGCCAAAACCTTGTAAATACTATCTGTACAACAATTAAGAGCCTAGCCAGCTGGATTTAGCATTGCTTAAAATACACTCTGGCTGAAATCGTAGAATAGAACTACCTTCAAAAATAATGATTTCTTACATTTTTTGTACTGTTACGTGAAATTGGCTGGAATGTCTCATGCACTTTAACCTGGTTTACTCTTGTGGAATAAGAATTTTAAATAACAAGGAACAAGACAAAGGAATACCAAGTGTGGCACGAGATGGGAGAAGCTTTATCAACGTTCCTTTGTCTTCAGTTATCTTTTGTTATTTAGATTTCTTAGGCTTGTGCTTGTTTTCAGTTCAAAAGTGTGAACCAGGCTGTTATGATGTTGTCATGCTAACTCGATAAATAACAACGCTGCAACTTCCGCAATATAAAAATGTGTTTTAGTTAACAAAAATTCAACATACAGTTTTCTGTTATAATGAAGGCTTTGACGTACACGGGCAAACCTCTTTAACCCTGCAAATTTTTTTTTTAAAAAAAGCACCGAAAGAAACGGAAAATTATCAGTTTATACTTTGTTCAACTATTGCGTAAGAAAAATGCAGACTTT